>JAPYXV010002256.1:0-13293 GCA_028533065.1 Trachops cirrhosus
CTCCTCCCTCTCCTTTCCAACACCCCTAGTTTTGTCCATGTGTCCTCTATATTTGTTCCTGTAAACCCTTCCCTTCTCCCCTGAAATTCCCTCCCCTCTCCCTTCTGGTCACTGACAACTCTATTTCAGTGTCTTTTGTTATATTTTACTTGTTTCTTTGTTTTGTTGTTTAGGTTCCTGTTAAAGGTGAGATCATATGGTATTTGTCTTTCACTGCCTGGCTTATTTCACTTAGCCTAATGCTTTCCAACTCCATCCATGCTGTTGCAAAGGGTATGAGTTCCTTCTTTCTTTCAGCTGCATAGAATTCCATTGTGTAAATGTACCATAGTTTTTTGATCCATTCATTTACTGATGGGCATCTAGGTTGTTTCCAGAACTTAGCTATTGTAAATTGTGCTGCTATGAACGTTGTGTTTTAAATTTTATTTTCTCCATCTCTTTACCTTGTTTCTACCCCTTAATCTTTTTATATATCTTTCCTCTTCCTACTTAAAATCATCTTTCTCTCCTTTAGTCATCTCATATTCCATTTTTCTATCTTATAATATTATTAATCTCTCACCACCTTTATTAATCCTTGCTCAATTGCGGTGGATATTGTTGATGCAACTGGGGCATTTTTGTGAGCATGGGTTTGGTTTTGTAAGTAGTATTGCTTTGTTAATCAGCACGTGTACAACAGCATACAACACATATAGCAGGAGATGCAACTCCCAGTTGGGGAGCCAGAGAGGAGAATCCACCAACAAATGAGCCATCAATAATCAAAACCCATGTACAACAAGAAAGCCCACAAAAATTGAATAAAGTGTGTAACTCTAGAGCATCCAGACCAGGAGAGCAAAGAGACTGCACTACTGAGTCCCACAGAACTCCTACCATAGAAGTAGAACCAGTGAAGACAGGCAGGCAAAGCAGAGCAACATGAGATGCAGAAACAAAGAAAAAGAGTCATCTGAAATGAGGAGAGAAAGAAGTAACCCCAATTGAGAGGAAAGGAGGTATTCCCTGAAAAAGAGCTAAATGAAATGGGGGCAAGCAATCTATCAGATATAGAATTCAAAATAATGGTTATAAGGATGCTCAAATAATTCAGCAAGAACTACAAGGAACTTTTTGGAAGCTACATAGAACTTAGTGGGAACTACAGAAGCATGAAAAAGGACATGGAAACTATGAATAAGAACCAGAAAGAAATGAAGAATATAATATGTGAAATGAAAAATACACCAGAAGGAATTAAATAGCAGTCTAGATGAAACAGAGAACTTAATCAGTAAGTTGGAACACAAGGTAGAAATAAATAGCCAGTCAGAGCAACAAAACAAAAAAAGAATAAAAAAGAATGAGGATAGTTTAGGAAGCTTCAAGGCAATATGAAATGTAAAGACATTTGCATCATAGGAATATCAGAAGGAGAAAAAAGGGAGCAGGAATAGAAAACCTGTTTGAAAAAATAATGACAGAAAACTTTGCTAATATAGTGAAAGAAGATCTCACACAAGTTCAGGATGCACAGAGGATCCCAATGAAGATGAATTCAAAGAGGCCTACTCCAAGACACATCATAATTAAAATGGCAAGTTTTAAAGACAAAGAGAGAATCATAAAAGCAGCAACAGAGAAACACCTAGTACTATTCAAGGGAGCTCCAATAAGGCTACCTGCTGATTTCTCAACAGAACCACTATATCCAGAAGTGACTGGCATGAAATATTCTAGGTAATGAAAAGCAAAGACCTGTAACAATCACTACTCTATCCAGCAAGGCTCTCATTTAAAATAGGTGAGATAAACAACTTCCCAGATGAAAGAAAGCTAAAAGAGTGGATCTCCAAGCCAGCACTGCAAGAAATGCAAAAGGGACTACTATAAAAAGGAGAAGACCTGCCTGGTGTGGTTCAGTGGATTGAGTGATAGCCTGCAAATCACAGGGTTGCTTGTTTGATTCCTAGTCTAGGGCATATGCCTGGGCTGCAGGCCAGGTCCCCAGTGGGGGGCGCATGAGAGGCAACTACACATTAATGTTTCTCTCCCTCCCTTCTCCCTCCCTTTTCCTCTTTAAAACTAAATAAATACAATCATTTAATAAAGGAGAAGAGAGAGAAACATAAGTATGGAAAAAATGGCAATGAATAAGAACCTATCAATAATAACCTTAAACTTAATTGGATTAAATGATCCAATCAAAAGACACAAGGTAGCTGAATGGATAAAAAAAATACGGCCTGCATATATCATTTCTATAACAGATACACCTCACAACAAATGATCTACACAGGTTGAAATTGAAAGGATTGAAATAAATATTACAAGCAAAGAGATGTCAATAGACAGCTGAGGTAGCAATTACCTATATCATCCAAAATACACTTCAAAACAAAAACCATAAAAGGATAAAGAATGTCACTACATAATACTTAAGGGAAGAGTCCAACAGAAGGACATAACCCTTGTAAATGCAATCACTCAATATTGGAGCACCTAAATATATAAAGAAAACTTAAAGGACTTCAAGAAAGATATTGACAATAACACAGTCATTGTAGGGGATTTTAACACCTCACTGTCAACAATGGATAGATCTTTCAAACAAAGAATCAACAAGAATATTGTGGCACTGAATAGCACATTAGATCAAAAGGACTTAATTGATATGTAAGAAAACTTCCATGCCAAAGAAGCAAAATACACATTCTTATCAAATGCAAGTAGAACACTTTCAAAGATAGACCACATGGTAGGACACAAAACAAGTCTCAATAAATTAAAGGAGATTGGAATAATATCAGGCATGTGCTCAGATCACAATGGATTGAAACTAGAAACCAACCTAAAGGAAAAAACTCAAAACATTCACATATATGGAGACTGAATAATATGTTATTAAATAATGAATGGGTCAACAATGAAATCAAAGAGTATCAGGAAACAAATTAACATACAACAACCCAAAACCTGTGGTACACAATGAATGAAGTCCTTAGAGGGAAGTTCATAGCAATACAGGCCTACTTAAACATAACAGAAAAACTCAAATAAACAACCTAACCCTACAGCTACAAGAAGTAGAGGAATGCCAACAGACAATACCCAGAGCAAGTAGAAGGAAAGTAATAATCAAGATCAGGACAGAATTAAGTGACACATTGAGTAAAAGAAAAATACAAAGGATCAATAAATCTGTGAGCTGGTTATTTGAAAAGATAAAATAAATTGATAAGCCTTTAACCAGACTCATCAAGAATAAAAAGGAGAGAGGACCCAAATAAATTAAATAAAAAATGAAATAGAAGTTACAATCAAATACCATAGAAATACAAATGATTGTAATAAATTCCTATGAACAACTCTATGCTAAGAAATTGGACAACTTGAGCAAAATGGACAAATTTCTAAAAACATACAATCTTTCAAACCTGAATTAAAAAGAAGCAGAAAGCCTGAATACTGAAGCAGCATTCATCAACTTCCTGGCACACAAAAGCCCTGGATCAGATGACTACACATGTGACTTTTACCTAACATTTAATGAAGAATGATCTAGTATCATTCTCAAATCATTGCAAAAAATTCAAGAAGAGGGAAGCCTCCTAAACTCTTTCTATGAGGCCAGTATCACCCTCCTTCTAAAACCATGTAAAGACACAACAAAGAAAGAAAATTACAGGACAATATTTCTGATCAACATAGATGCTAAAATTCTCAATAAAATATTGGAAATCTGGATTCAGAAATTCATTAAAAATATCATACACCATGAGTGAGAGAGATTCATTCCACTTAGTCATCTCACTTCTATCAAGAGATACAAGATGGTATAATATTATCAAATCAATAAATGAAATACACCACATAAACAAAATGAAGGACAAAAATCACATGGTAATGTCATAGAAGCTGAAAAAGCATTTGATAATATCCAGCACCCATTCATGATGAAAATAGTCAGAAAAGTGGGACTACAGGGAATATACCTCAACATAATAAAAGCCATATAGGAGAAACCTACAACCAACATCATTCTCAATAGTGAAAAACTAAAAGCTTTTCTCTTAAGATCAGGAACAAGACAAGAGTTTGTGCTTTCACCACTCTTAGTCAACATAGTACTAGAAATTCTAGCCACAGGGATCAGACAGGAAAAATAAATAAAAGGCATCCAAATTGTAAGGAGGAAGTAAAACTGTCATTGTTCACAAACAACATGATAGTGTACATAGAAAACCCTATTGTCTCCACCAAAATACTACACAAACCATTAAATGAATTTGGCAAAATATTACAATACAAAGTCAATATTCAGAAATTGATGTTTTTTAATGTTTTTTATTGTTGTTCAAGTACAATTGTCTTCATTTTCCCCCCAGAACTCCCCCCACCCCAGCATCCCCACTTCCCACTGTTGATCCTATTCCCCTTTGATTTTGTCCATATGGCCTTTAGAGATGTTCCTGAAAACCCTTTCCCCTTTCTCCCCCCATTATCCCCTCCCACCTCCCCTCAGGTTATTGTCAGTTTGTTCTTAATTTCAAAGTCTCTGGCTATATTTTTTATTAGGTTCCACTTATAGGTGAGATCATATGGTATTTGTCTTTCACCACCTGGTTTAAGAAAGTGATGGCTTTTTTTGTACACCAACAATGAAATATCAGAAAGAGAAACTAGGGAAAAAATCCCATTTACTCTAGCAAGAAGAAAAAAAGTACCTAAAAATAAATTTAACCAAGGAGGTAAAAGACTTGTACTAAGAAAACTAGAGAATACTGAAGGGATAAATTAAGGAAGATATAAATAAATGGAAGCATATATCATGCTATGGATTGGAAGAATTAACAATCAAAATGTCCAAACTACCCAAAGAAATCTATAGAGTCAACACAATTCCTATTAAAATACTAATGCCATATTTCATAGATCTAGAACAAATATTATAAAAATTTATATGAAACAAAAAAATGCTGAATAGCCTCAGCAATTTTGAGAAAGAAGAATAAAGTAGCAGGGACCACAATACCTGATATCAAACTACACTAATCAAAATGGTCTGGTACTGGCATAATAATAGACACATAGATCAATGAAACAGAATGTAGAACCCAGAAATAAGCCCAAGTCTCTATGGTCAATTAATATGTGACAAAAGGGGTGTGGGCATACAATGGAGTAAAGATAGCCTCTTCAATAAATGGTGTTGGGGCCGGACTGGTTTGGTTCAGTGGATTGAGCACCAGCCTACGAACCAAAGAGTTACTGATTTGATTCCCAGTCAGGGTGCATGTGTGAGTTGCAGTACAGCTCCCTAGTAGGAGACATGTGAGAGGCAACCGCACATTGATGTCTCCTCCCCATTCTTTCTCTCTCCATTCTCCTCTCTCCAAAAATGAAAAAAAAATCTTTAAAGAAATAAATGGTGTTGGGAGAATTGGGCTGGTACATGAAAAAAAACTGAAACTAGACCACCACCTTACAACATACACTAGAATAAACTCAAAATGGTTAAAAGACTTAAATATAAGTAATGACACAATAAAAGTCCTAAAGGAAAACATAGTAAAATGTCAGATATCCCATGAGCAATATTTTTCATATGTCTCCTTGGACAAGGAAAATAAAGGAAAAATAAACAAATATGACTACATCCAGCTTAAAAGCTTCTGCATGGCTAAAGGAACCATTACCCAAAAGAAATGAGAACCAACTGTATAGGAGAACATATTTGTTAATGATACATCGGACAAGGATTTGATCTCCAAAACATATAAAGAACTCATACAACTCAAAATCAGGAAGACAAACAGTCCAATAAAAAAATGGGCAAATTACTTGAATAGACACTTCTCCAAGGGGGACTTACATATGGCCCATAGGCATCTGAAGAGATGCTCAACATCACTAACCATCAGAGAGATGCAAATTAAAACCACCCTGAGAGATTGCCTCACACCAGTTAGAATAGCCATCATTAATAAATAAAAAAATAATGTGTTGTCGAGGATGTGGGGAAAGGGGAACCCTAGTGCACTGTTGGTAGGAATGCAGACTGGTACAGCCACTGTGAAAAACACTACAGAATTTCCTAAAAAAACTAAACATGAAGTGCCTTTGACCCAGCAATTCTACTGCTGGCAATATAGCCTAAGAATCCTGAATCATCAATTCAGAAAAACTTACGCACCCCTATGTTCATAGCAATGCTATTTACAATAGCCAAGTGCTGGGAACAGCCTGAGTGCCCGCCAGTAAATGAGTGGATCAAAAACAAGTGGTACGTTTACACAGTGGAATACTACATAGCAGGAAGAATGAAGCAACTCCTACCTCTTGTGACAGCATGGATACAACTGGAGACTATTATTCTAAGTTTACAAGCCAGTTGGTAAAAGACAAATACCATATTATCTAACCTATATGTGGAATCTAATGAACAAAATAAATTAACAAACAAAATAGGACCACAGGTATGAAAATATGAACAGACTAAAAGTGACCAGAGTGGAGAGGGGCAAAGGATAATGGTGGAAAGAAGGGGAAGGGACTAGACAAAGAACATGTATGAATGACCTGTGGTCATGGATAACAGTGTGGGAATGGACTGTGGGAGCACGGGGTGGGTTGGATGGAGTATGGCATAGGGGGGAAAATTGAAACAACTATAATAGAATAACAGTAAAAAAGAACCAAGGATGTATTGTGTGAAAAATGTATGACCTTTTCCTCTTAGTTTAATTAAACTTTAAATTACCTCCACTTTTAAAGTACCTGTTTGTCTGATATGTACATTAGTAGTAATTTTTATGACCCTCTGACTGAACAAAGCAAAGTATATCTTATCACTGTTAAAAATTTTAACCTGTCAAATTTTAAACACACACACACACACACACACACACACACATACTGTATTTTGCTGTGTATAATGCACACATTTTTTGGCTAAATTTTTTAGGGTAAAATAAAGATGCACATTCTACATAGGTAGTACCTGAAATACCTTGTATCTGTTCTTGTGTTTTGTAATTATTTGTTACATAAAATTTGTACCATAATATGTTTAGAAGTAAATGCTAAAATTCCTTTATAATTAAAAAATAAGTATTTAAATATGAACAAATAAATAACTGAATTAAAAAATTAAAACAAAAAAATTTTCCTGAAAGTTTGGGTAAAAAATGTGGGTGTGCATAATACATAGGGGCACATTATATACAGCAAAATACAGTATGAAGCAGAATTACAAAGCAACACTTTATTGGACATGGTTCTTACCATGAACTTCATGAGGGAAGGGACTGTGTTTTTCACCAATTTGGCCCCAGCCTGGCACCTGGCCCATAATATGTAATCATTACATAAATGTTGAAGGAATTTTTGAATGAATAAATATCATCAAGTCATAATTTTCAGTATATTAAGAGGCTAATAATTGCTAGAGAAGATATATGTTCTTTATTATACTTAATAACAATTGTTTCCTTAAAAGTTTTTAGCACAAATTACTACATTACAATAAGGAGACTTAGGTAATGTGCCTTAATGTAATTTTGAGGAGAAAGGCTTCTATGTGTTTATTTGCATTTAGGTGAGTTTGGGCACAATCCAAGTTTCTATATTCATTCCTCATTTGCTCAAGGACAACCAATCATTAATATTTACAGGAAAGACACAGGCCTTCTAGTAGTTGTTAATCCTTTTTGCAGTCTGATGTGGCTATATCCATTGTGTAAGAGAATCTTTTTTCCCTGCACTTTGATAGGTCTTAAAATTTGGACCACAGTTTGCAGCTTACCAGAGGCTATCTTGAATAATGTTTATATATTAGTTTCCAATTCAGCCTCTCCAAGTAGCAAACAAATGTCTAGACAGAGATACTTTTCTACCTCACAAATGAACTTTCTATTATCTTGTATGATTGGTGCAAGGTTTTGATGCATCTCATTGATACATATTTACTAGTAAAACTTATGTATAAGTAAAATCTGAGAATGTTGAAAATAAAAAAAAACTTTACCATAGCTATGAATATGGTTGTTCATTACTTTTGTGACAAAAATGTCATTTACACACAATCTATGGTTTTTAATAATGATTCATTAGACTCTATTTCACTTCAAAATATGTAAGTAATTTTACTAATAAATAACTTTGCCAATATCCACTTTTAAGGCAATTAGTTTTCAAAGTAATTTATTTAAATATATTTAATTGATTGTACTATTTGGTGAAGAAAATAGATGTACAAGTCCAGGAAGCACAGGAAGACCCAAACTAGATGGATACAAAGAAGACCACACCAAGACATATCATAATTAAAATGTTAAAGGTTAAAGATAAGAAGGGAATTTTAAAAGCAGCAAAAGAGAAGCAAATAATTACCTACAAAGTAGTTATCATAAGACCATCAGCTTGCTTCTCAAAAGAAACTTTGAGGGCTAGAAGGGACACTAAAGAAGTATTCAAAGTGATGAAAAGCAAGGACCTACATCTAAAATTATTGTACCAAGCAAAACTATGTTTTAGAATGGAAGGCGGATAAAGTGCTTCCCATACAACATAAATCTAAAGAAGTTCATCATTATCAAAGTGCTTCTTATTCTTGTATCCATCCTGTAGGGAGTAAGAAGCACACCACACTCAGAGTGTTATTTTAGAAAAATCAGAGAATAGACTGAGAGCTGTCAGAGGGGAGAGGGGTTGCAGGGCTTGGTGAAAAAGGCGAAGTAATTAAAAAAAAACTCATAGACACAGGCAACAGTATGGTCATTACCAGAGGAAGCAGTGGGGCAAGGTAGAAGAGGGTGAAAAGGGGATAAATGGTATTGGAAGGACATGACTTTGGGTGGTGAACACAGAGTACAATATGCAGATGATATATTATAGAACTGTACACTTGAAACCTATATAATTTTATTAACCTATGTCACCCCAATAATTTTATAAAACTTAGAAAATAAAAATCATAATACTCAGTCTTGAAATTTCGATTTGATGCCAAACAACTCAATGTGTGAAGAAAAATTAGGTAAATTTCTTGCTTGACTGAGTTCTGTTGTTATCATCATTATTTTCATTTTCTATTTTACCAAGCATCTCTAGAGTACTTTATGCTAAAGGTTACAATATAATTTATGTTTTTGCAAGTGATAGGAGGTGCTATTAATAAGCACACCAGGACAGCAGGCATATTGCAGGACTGTCAGAGGCAAACCAGGACATATGGTTAGCCTATTAATAGTTTACAAAGCACTTTCATTCACATACTGTCCTAGGCCAGGTTCTCCCAGAAGTAGACCCTAAGCAAAGAATTTGGCTTAGGTATTAAGGATGTGCTCCATGTAGAAAAGAGTAAGAGAGTAGAGGAAGCAGGACAGGGAATGGGAAGAAGCCACACAAGGGTAAACTTTCAAGTGAAGTCCCAGCTTCATCCTGATCCTGAGGGAAATGCTGTAGAATAAATTACACTTCAGAGTTTATCCTACCTTGCAACAATGAAGCTGAGCCTTTGTTCTCCCACAACACACTCTCAACCCTTGCCTTCAGTCAACCCATAGCAAAGATGGTAAAACTCTCAGGAACTTCTACCTCTCCAAATTGGCAAGGCAGTTCCAGTGCCCAGCTGCAATATTCTGCTAAAGGCTGCAAAGTATGCAGAAATTTGGAAATGGGCCAGGTACCACCAGTGTACACTAAATATATACATTAATTTATAAAATCCTCCTAACAATTCTGCAGGGATACATTTTTTAAAAAAGAATCCACTTAAAAATGTGGAAACTGCTATAAGTTCATTAGAAGAGACTTCTGCAGGATTACATAGCATATCATGATTTTTTTTGTTTGTTGATTTATTTAATTATTTTTTATTGTTGTTCATGTACAGTTGTCTCCATGTTCCCCCCACCAATCCCCCATGCCACCAATTTCTACCTCCCACACTTGATCCAACACCCCTTTGGCTTTGTCCATATGTCCTTTATACAAGTTCCTTGATGACCCTTCCCTTTTCCCCCCGGTATCTGCTCCCCACTTCCCTTTGGTTACTGTCAGTTTGTTCTTTATTTCCATGTTTCTGGTTCTATTTTGCTTCTATGTTTGTTTTCCTGATTAGGTTCCACATATAGTTGAGGTCATATGATATTTGTCTTTCACTGCCTGATGTATTTCACTTAGCATAATGCTCTCCAGAACCATCCATGCTGTCGTGAAGGGTAGGAGGTCCTTCTTTCCACACTATAGTACTCTGTTGTGTAAATGTACCATAGTGGTTTGATCCATTTGTTTACTGATGGGCATTTATGTTGTTTCAAAACTTGGCTATTGTAAATTCTGCTGCTATGAACATTGGGGTGCATAGGTTATCTTGAATTGGTATTTCAGGATTCTTAGGGTATAATCCCAACAATGGAATTGCCAAGGCAAAAGGGAGTTCCATTTTTACATTTGTGAGGAAATGTCATACTGTTTTCCACACTGGCTGCACAAGTCTGTATTCCTAGCAACAATGTACTAGGGTTCACCTTTCTCCACAACTTAGCCAGCACTTGATTTGGTTATGATGGCCATTCTGACTGGTGTAAAGTGGTATCTCACATTGGTTTTAATTTGCATCTCTTTGATGGCTAGTGATGATGAGCATCTTTTCATGTCTCTGGGCACCCTGTATGTCCTCCTTGGAGAAGTGTCTGTTCTGGTCCTCTGCCCATTTTTTAATTTGGGTTGTTTGTCTTCCTGGAGTGGAGACCTGTGAGTATTTTATACATTTTGTAGATCAAACCTTTGTCCCAGATTCATTGCCAAATATGTTTTCACATATGCTTGTCTCCCTTTTCATTTTGCTAATGTTTTCTTTAGCTGTGCGGCAGCTTTTTAATTTGCTGAAGTCCTGTTTGTTTTATCTTTCCCTTATGTCCCTTGCTCTAGGGAACATATCATTAAAAATATTACTGTGTGGAATATCTGAGATTTTCCTGCATATGTTCTCCTTCTCCTGTAGGATATTTATAGTGTTGTGATTTATATTTAAGTATTTTATCCATCTAGAGTTTATTTTTGTGTATGGTGTAAATTGGTAGTCAAATTTCATTTTTCTTCATGTAGCTATCCAGATCTCCCATCACCATTTGTTGAAGAGGCTGTTTTTACTCCATTTTATGCTACTGACTCCTTTGTTGAATATAAATTGACCATAGAGACTTGGGTTTATTTCTGAGCTCTATATTCTGTCCCATTGGCCCGTGTGTCTGTTCATATGCCAGTACCAGACTGTTTTGATTACCTTGGCCTTGCAATATAGTTTGATGTCAATTATTGTAATCCCTCTTACTTTGTTCTTCTCACAATTGCTGCAGCTGTTCAGGGTCATTTATGGTTTCATATAAATTTTTGAAATGTTTGCTCTTTATCTGTAAAAGATGCCATTGTTATTTTAATGAGAATTGCATTGAATCTATAAATTGCTTTGGATAGTATGCAAAATGTGATTATGTTAATTCTTCCAATCCATGACTATGGTATATGCTTCTATTTATTTGTGTCTTCCTTAATTTCTTTCTTCAGGGTTGTGTAGGTTTCTGAGTATAGGTTTTTACCTCCTAGGTTAGGTTTATTCCTAGGTATTTTATTTTTCTTGTTGCTATACCAAATGTGACTTTTTTCATGATTTTGGTTTCTGATATTTCATGGTTGGTGTACAAAAATGAGTTTGATTTGTGAATATTGACTTTGTATCCCACTGTTTTGCCAAATTCACTTATTAGGTTGAGTAGTTTTTTTGCTGGAATCTATAGGGTTTTTCTAAGTATACTATGATGTCATCTGCAAACAATGACAGTTTTACTTCCTCCTTTCTAATTTGGGTACCTGTCATTTCTTTTTCTTGTCAAATCACTGTGGCTATGATTGCTAAAATTATATTGAATAGGAGTGGTGAAATTGGACATCCTTTTCTTGCTCTTGATCTTGGAAAGCTTTTAGATTTTACCACTTGAGTATTTTTTTGGTTATGGAATTTTCATATATGGTCTTCATTTTGAAGTATACTCCCTCTGCTCCTACTTTGTTGGGTGTTTTTTATCATAAATGGGTACTGTACCTTATCAAATGTTTTTTCTGCATCTATTGATATGATCATGTGATTTTTGTCTTTCCTTTCATTTACATGATGGATTATGTTTATTGATTGGCAAATATTGTACCTTCCTTGCATCCCTGGGATGAATCCCACTTTATCATAGTTTATGATCTTTTTGATGTATTGCTGGATGTGGTTTGCCAATATTTTGTTGAAGATTTTAGCATCTATGTTCATCAGCAATATTAGCCTATAGTTTTCTTTCTTTGTTGCATCTTTGTTTTGGGGATAAAGATGATGCAGTCTTCATAAAAATGTTTGGGAATCTTCCCTCTTGTTAGATATTTTGGAATAGTCTGAGAAGGATAGAGGTTAGCTCTTCCTTATATGTTTTGTAAAACTTTCCTCTGAAACCTATCAGATCCAGGGCTTTTGTGTGCTGGGAGTATTTTGATTACAGCTTCAATTTCGCCAGCTGTTATCAGTCTGTTCAGGCTTTCTACTGAATCTTGATTCAGTTTTTGAACATTATATTTTTCTGGAAATTTGTCCATTTCACCCAAATTTTCAAATATCTTGACATATACTTGTTCATCATAATTTCTTACAGTCCTTTGTATTTCTGTGGTATAGTTTGTAATTTCTCTTCTTTCACTTCTGATTTTATTTATTTGGGTCATCTCAATTTCTTTCTTCATAGATCTGGTTGAAGGCTTGCTGACATTGTTTATCTTTTCAAAGAACCATCTCCTGGATTTATTGATCCTTTAAATTGTTCTTTTAGTCTCTATGTCATTTATTTCTGCTCCTATCATAATTATTTCCTTCCTTCTACATTGTCTGCATTTTGTTTGTTGTTGTTCTTCCAGGTCTTGTAGATATGGGCTTAGGTTGTTTATTTGAAATGTTTCTATATTTTTTAGGTAAGCCATGAATGCTATGAACTTCCCTCTGAAGACTGCCTTTGACATGTCCCTTAGGTTTTGGCCTATGGTGTGTTCATTTTCTTTGTTTGCAGAGATTTTTGATTTCTTCCTTGATCTCATTATCAACCTATTCATTGTCTAATAGCATGCTATTCAATCTCCATGAATTTAAATATTTTTGAATTTTTTTCCTTGAAATGTTTCTAGTCTCAGGCTGATGTGGTTGTAAGAAAATGCTTGATATGATTTCAGTTTTCTTGACACTGTTGAGGCATGGTTTGTGTCCTATCATGA
>JAPYXV010002257.1:0-13293 GCA_028533065.1 Trachops cirrhosus
AAAGAAAGAAAGAAAGAAAGAAAGAAAGAAAGAAAGAAAGAAAGAAAGAAAGAAAGAAAGAAAGAAAGAAAGAAAGAAAAGAAAGAAAGAAAAAGAAAGGGAGGCCCCTTTCTCCCAGTCTGTGTGGTGGAGTAGGAACCTGACTTTGATAAGTACCCATCAACGAACAGGTGACCAAGTCATACTGACAACCCCTTCAAGTCCTTCAGTACTTTTACTTTAGCATACCTCAGGATTTTTTTCTGAATAAAGTATAGACTTTATTTTTTCAATTATTTTTAATTGATTATGCTATTACAGTTGTCTCAATTTTCCCCCTTTGCCCCCTTCACCTAGCACCCCCATTCCCTCAGGCCAGCCTCCTGCCTTTTGTTTCAGCAGAGCTAAACCGAATTTACACTCAAGTCTCTCTCCTATACTGTGGTAGTCTGAGTAAAATGTATTGCTATTTTTAAGCTGTCCAGCTTTAATTTTCTCTGGCATTGTGATATTTGTAATTTGTCATTAGAGAATGAGAAGAAGGCCCTCAGCAGTTCTGTGTTTTGTGATATTTTTAACATTTAATATTTCAATACCAAATTAATTCTATCCAAATGGTCCTAAACATTTTCATCATACTTCTTTCTTGTTTCCCTCTACTATAAACCCTGAGTGAAAGATGGCATATGCCAAATTACATTTGGAGGATGGTAATTAATTTATTTACCCTGTTTTAAGTAGGTAACATATATACAAATATCGCTATAAAGAAAACAGTATTATAAAATTAATTAACATTTTCAGCATGAAGAAAACGATGTATTGTTACCTTATGGCCTTTTATAAAATAAACATTTTAATTTAACTTTTTTAAGCTTGTAAAAAAATTTTAAACATCTCAAACATGCACCCACTGTTTTCTTTTGTAATCACTATGCAGACCATGGAAAATGAATTTTAAGTTATTTAATTTCAAGAGATACACTACTTTGTACAGTCAATGTATAAACCATTGGTAGTTCCCAAATTTCCCCATGTTTGTGGCAACAACTATTAGAGCAAGTAGCTAAAGAGGCCCAATGTATAACTGTGAATCAGATATAATAGTAATAAATGCTCTTATGGAGAATTGTTTATGAAAATGTTAATGGTTTACAACCCAACATATATCTGCTTCATCTTGATTAAGAAGATGGATTTTTAATATCATTCACAGTTTAAGTGAGGGTCAACTTATGCAATTTTAGTGTCCTTGAGAATAGAGACTTGATTTTAAAAGCTCAAAATATGGCATTATTTATTTCTAACTAAAGAAATAAGTTGGCATTTTCCCCACTAATTTTATATAAAATAAATAAAGTTACACATTATCTAAGGCTATGTTACACAACAAATTAGAGCTTAAGTGAGGAAAAATAAAATTATGATTTTATTTTTAATTTGCTTTCTTGGATTAGCTAAGGAGAAATGAATAAGGGAAGAAGTAAAGAAATGCATAATGGAAGAATTCATGTCAAATAAATTTATGTGTATACAAGGAGAAAACGTATGCGAATCTTCAGAAAAAACTCCCACTTACTCTTTTTCCTCTGTGTCATTTAAAGATGTGTGCTTTAATTAAGTTCTGCTTTGAAGGGTTGGTATGTCCAGTATTTCAGTATTGAGATCAGAAATAGTCATTTCCCATTGTCCATATTTCATCCATAACACTGTAATAGATATGGAAAGACCAGTAATAATGATAAGATAGCCATTAGCAAACCACTACCAAAAATAGATGTAATTTTATGCTCTTCATATCTTGAATGTCCACTATAATATGATGAGTGTGCCTTTTATAATTATTTTAGGATGTTAAAATTCAGCTCTTCTGAATGTTGTTCAACTATTGACTATATCACTTTTCTTTGATTGAATGTACATGTAAATAATTGATTAAAATAATGTGAGGCTTTATATTTTTAGTTGTTTTCTTAGAACAGGTATTCTAAAAAGTATTTATCCACTCTAGTGATAGTTTCATATCCTTTAATTCAAAATAAATTATGGGATATGACAAAAATAGAAGTATAATGAAAATTGAAAGTATACAATCAAAATTGATAAACAGCTCATCAAAAAGCTTTGTGATTTGAGTGGAATTTTTAGATAAATTTATTTCAGTCTGTTTTTGATTATTTGAAATTTTTCATCCTATAGGTATGTAATCTAATATCTGAAATTAAATGATCATTATTTCCTTCACATTTCATTATCTGTTCACTTTCTACCTAACTGCTCAAGCCAAATTTGAGAAGTAACATGGATTTCCTTTCTTTATCACCTTTCCTATGTTTATACCCATTCTATATATCAGTTCTATTGATTCTAGTTGTTAGTTATTTAGTTGTATCACTTCCTTCCTCTATAAACAGGTACCTTGCTATCTCATTATTTCATCATTATAGTCTCTCACGTTCTATTATTTTGACAACTACAATGGTCTCATAAATAATCTCGCTGCCTCACTAAACTTACGTTTTTTTCTGAGAGGACTCTTTCTGACAAATAAACACTAAAGAGTAATTTTAAAATGATCAAATATTTTAGCCTGGCCTAAATAAACGTGCTACTTAATTCACCCCACCTTCCTATTCAAGCTCACCTACTAAACTTTTACCTGATTAACAAACATGGCATACAACACTAAGAGCTACTCAAGCAAAACATACATTTTTTTACTTTGGTATCTTTTGTAGAGTTTAGGCAATATCTCACCTGAAAAAGTTCTACACATTTGTGAAGAACCAACTCAGGCATCTTTCCCAGAAGATTCCCTTCATTCTCATCCCCTGTAGAGTTACTCACTCTCTGCTATACATATGTGTCTAGTATGCCTTGTATGAAGCATCACATTTATCACACTGAATTAATTATTCATCTGCTTCTCCAACTAGACTACCTAAACCTTGAAGGTAAGAATTGGGTCTTATTTATATTTATATATGGGTATTTTTTTAATGAATTTTACTCTCCAACTTGGTAGATTGCTTTGAAGGACTATTTAATTTGCCTGTGGGCTTGACTGTAGATCCCTCCCATCTGTTTCAGCCAACTTCTCCATGGTTGGAATCATGAAAGTGTTTGCTTTTTGTACCTCTCTTTTGTAGCAGACCCTTCAACTTGGTTTCAGTTCTTGTTTCTGGTGTGCCCTCTTGAACACGGTTATTTAGACTGCACTTTTTCTTGGACCTTCTGATGTACAACCTTGCCAATATGGCATGTACATCCATTTTTACTCCTAAATGCAATTCAGCCCTAGTCTCATTATCCTGCCAGATGTATAAATTGTACAACCATAATTATACCAGTAAATGTGTTAAATAAGTTAAAAGTTGGATGAAAATGTGTGTTTATAAATAACTTAATTCCTGAATATTTCCTTAGTTCTAAATACAATGTTATTTTTTATCACTCAGATTTTTTTTCTTATTTCAATACATAAATGAGAAGTCCAAATCATTTAAATTCTGAGTTCATATTTTTGCTCATTCCTTTGAGAGAAAACTGCACGGGTTTCAAATTCCTACTTTTATTTTCTAGACATGCTTTATGACGTTTCAAACACTGAGTACAGATAGCAAACAATAATACTTAATCAGAGCTGATTTTAGTTGCCTGAAGCATTATCTGTGAAGAATATAGCAAACATTCTCATAAAAATGAGTTGATAATGTGTTACTGAAAAACAAAATAAAACAAAAGAATAAGACTTTCTATTTTAGCTTTTGTTTTAAACTTTTATATTGGTTAATTTCTTTGCCAGGTTTTAACAGTTTCTTTTCCCCCATAAACAATAGTTGAGTTTTATAAAATTCTGGGTCTCTCAATTATAATAAAGAAATCCAAATAATTTGGTAAATAGGATGCATGGATATGAGTTAGTAATTTTAATCTATAATTTACAATTCACACCTTTTTCTGAGAAAGAATTAATTTAAAAGCTGCTAAAATGAGTTTGAGAATAGTTCCTTGCTAATCTACTTAGAGCTTCCACTCAGTCAGGTTAGTTGCTAATTTTAACATAAAAAATAATAAATATTAATACATGTTAAACCACTTTAGTTCCATAAAAGAAAGCACATACATTAATTAATATATATTGTTGTTCAAATGTAAGAAAGATAACAAAAATGAGGATAAAATTGTTATTATCTACAAATAAGCACTTCATAAGATCCACTTTATTGTCAATAATATTAACATTTAATAAGGTGAATTTTGAATTACCAAAATCATTTAGGAAACATGGACTTTTCACAAACTTTATACTTGATCTTAGCCAAAAGCCAAGAAGCAATTCACAAATATTAAACTTTACTAATACTTTAACAGCCAGATATATACTCGTTATTTTAGTAATTATTCATTAATTTATCAATCCATTTAGTCAACAGGCACTTACTATTTTCTATATTCTGATAGACGTTCGACTAAGTAAAAATGCAATGATAATAGCACTTATGAATAATCAAAGATTACTGTTTTCCAGGTTTTTCACTAGTCTCTTCACAGCTATTAACTTAATCCTTATTAAAACCATATATGTACCTGAGGCTTATAGAGACTAAACTATCCAGGGTATGAGATGAGACAGCCCAGATCCAAGTACAAGTACATCTTATTCCAAAACTCCTGGTATTTTACTGCACACCACAGCAAACATAGCTCTCCGCTGGCTTACAGATGGGTTCCACTTGCCTGCTTACCTTTCTTCTCCCTTCCTCCCTCTCTCTCTCTGTTATTTCTTCTTTCTTGAAATTATTGTTTCCTTCTTTCATATGTTTTTATCAATAAAACAAAATCAATAAGTAGATTCATGATCACTTAATGAGGTTCTCTGCAGATATTTTTAACATCGATTATAGCAAATGCTACACATTTAATTTCAATTTCAACTCTAAATTATCTTCTATATCCATTTTTGTTTTCCAAATAAATTTAGTATTAAATGTTTAATGTTTTATTATTTTTATTATTAAATTCTAAATATCACCTTTTTCAGTAAAATAAGGATGTTCTTTACCTTACAATGATATACATTTGGTGTTACTTTTATTCCTGATAAAACATTAGTTTAAGCTAAATGTGTCTTTTTTTCCAAGACTGTAAAATACAGTTCAAATTTCAAAATGTAAGTAATTCAACAAAATTATGCATAAGATAACATAAGAGACATGATGGAAGTATGCAGAGCTTCTGCGACCAACTCACCTGAAAGGTCAAAGAAGACCAATGGACCACCCAAAACTTGATTCTGACCTCAGTTGTTCATCATGTTATTTGTTTAGATGGGGAGGGCTGGAAACAGCACTTCAGAGAAATCAACAGTGGAAACTAGTCCACCTAGAAGAGACTAATAGAAAGTCAGGCAAAGAAAGTGAAATCAATTGAACTAAACTGGGAATAATTAGGCTGGTAAGATTGGATTGTATTCTAAGGTAATGGGAATCAAACAGTCATTCAATCAAGAACTAACCTGAAAAGAATTGTGATGTTTGAAGAAAATGTATCTGATAGTAGGCAGCAAGCTGCATCAGGTCTTGTGAGACTGAAAATAAACGACTGAAAGCAAGCACAAGCAAAGAGGAGGTTATAGGAGACACTGGTGGGAATGGGAATAGAAAGGAACAGGCATGTAAAACAGTATAGAGGAAAAAGCTACTGCATTCACTCATACATTTGCAATGAGCAAAGAAAAAAAGACACGCGGATTACACTGAGAGTTGACAATAGGGTTTGGAATAATGAAAAAAAACATTTGAACACAATTTTGCAGAATAGGTTAAAAACATTAGGATAAATGACACCAAACCAATCAAAATACAATGAAAATATTGCATTATTCAGGACCTGTGGAAAATAAAGATTAAACTCTCTTCACTGATTATTGTATTTTTCAAAATTAAGGGCATCAATAGGTCCTTTTTAGTACTCAGTTTCCCTGGAGATTTAATGACTTTCTTTAATAGGAGAAGGGACATCTGATGCCTCACTACCCCCTTACCCTCAACTAACTTGCTCTCTCCCTCTCCCCACCCTCTCTGTCTCGTAGAAACAGGCAGCATTGGTCCTGACCCCCACAAACCTACTTACAAGTGTAAAAAGTAATCTATCTCTTTTTCACAACAGGGAGATTACTACATAATATCCTCTTATCCATACTTCCCTTACAGCATCAACACTGTCAACCAATCCTTTTTTCTAATTGCACTTTCTTTCCGCACCCAAGTCACATATCCTGTTTTGTTTCTTTTCCTTTGGAATACTTCTTTCCTTTTCTTTATACCCAATACATAGCATTTGTTAAGGTTCCTATGTGACTTCATTTATTGAACCACTAGTATTACTTATAAGGTAGATGAGTCCGGCTAAGTAAGAATCAGATTACATAGAGATTGGGATTGAGGAGTAAAGATAAAGGGGTTTGAAAATGAAAACAATGCTGAAGGACTGTACTTTTAAAAATTTTAAAGGAAGGTTTTTCTTTTTAGATTTAAAATTTTTAAAAAATGTGTAGGGACTGAAATGTGTAGGGACAGGCCTAGAATATAAAATATATAGAATATTTTCTATTTTCTGAATAAAGTAGATGGGAACATCTGCTTAAGATGCCTGACTATGTAGATGAGGCATGTCAGGAAAACAGGCCTCTACAAACCTCAAATCTCGTGAAATCCTAGTACACTTACTATTTGCATATATCATATTGATATTCTCACACAAAGTAAACTTTTCTTACAAAATAATCTTGGAGAAGTATGCACAGATCAGCATATTAAATAAACTTAATATGCACTAGGGGATATATTTTATCAATATTAATAATTATTTCTGCTAGCATAAGGTTTGGAAGGTCACTAATCAATAGATTTTTATTTACTTGAAATAAAAGAATCCTAGCATTAATCCATTTTAAGATGAATGTTGTTTTGTTATGTAAATAATTACAACCATATTTTGCTTTTTATGAGTAAATCAGATTTAGGTTCACAGGGTTTATTTTAAAATGAACTACAACTGTATCACTTAAAATTAATCATGGATTTTACCTGTGCAGTAAACCTTAGAAAACAGGATATAATTAAATCTGGTATTTCAGTGTCCTCCAAAGAAGGGACGCATTTTCTCTCCTTTGAATTTTCAGAGGTTGGATATTTTTATTCTTACTTGTTCCAAAACTTGGTACCATATCTTTTATTTTATTGGGTTTTTAGAAAGACATAGTATACTGTTATATAAAATGGTTTTCAGAACAGGAGAGTAATAGAAATATCACATGGAAAATATTTCCCTTAGAATGGCCTTGGCATTTGTATAGACTGCCTCTTTTGCAAACAGAATTCTATTCAAAATTCAATGAACCTTACAAGGTACGTAGAAGATATATAGAGAATATAACTTTATAATAAAAGTTATTCTGTTATAATTGTTGTAATCACATACTAATAAGAACGATTTCTTTCTCAGTTTCTCAGTGGCATCTATTATAAAATGCGGCTTTCACTTTCCCCAGGAAAGCAGATTTGATGTGCTGAGACAGGCTTCTTATTGAAGGTGCCCTGGCACACCAGATCCTTGACTTTCACAGAGGAGTGAAAGGAATCCGTTTTAGAACCCAAATCATATAATTTGTTTTAAATGACCATTTTTCCCAAAACTTTATTTGGGCACAGTTTCATTTATAACACTAGAAGGATCAGAATATTTTTCTCTCTAATTTCCACATAACAGAATAAACCTATTATATCAAAATTTTCTAGATGACATGTGATTATAAAGTAATAAGGATATTTTATCAAAGTTGGCCCAGATAAGTTGCCTGTTTCTCTATAATTAGATCATAGGTTCACAATATGATTTTCTTTATTGTGTATCCAAATTTATGTATATCCAAAATAATTTCCTAGTGCTATTGTCAATGAACATTTTTGGAAAAGACTAGGAGTAAATAATTAGGATTTGAGGTCCAGATGGTCTCTATGCAGACACTCACCTGCTATTGTAGCATAAAAACCATCAACCTTTGTAAAGATATGGATAAGGCTGTGAACAGTGAGATTTGAATTTTAATCAATTTTCACATCAAAATATATTATTCCTCTAATTTTTCCCAACTACTTAAAAATGTAAAAAAGTTTTATCCTACTGGCCATGCAAAATTCAGGTAGTGGGCCACAATTTGTCCACCCCGTCCTAAAAGACACAATCAGCAGACCTGCTCTCGGGAGCCCAGGCAGTTTTAGAAGAATACCAATTTAGAACTACAGTAGAAAACAATTATGAAGTAGAAAATTATTGTAAACTTTGTCCATACAGCAATAGCAGCCTAGAGAATAAAGTATTGTGATATATTTATTACAAGGAGTATAGTAGTAATGAGGACAGCTAGAAACTTGTTTTGAAAGTAAGCATATCTTATTTACTTAAATGCTGTATTTGTTTATGGTATCTTTGGTGGAGGCCAACCCTTCTGCCCATCATACCTGCCCCCCACCATTTCTCACCCCAGTACTTACTTATATAGGAGCAACCTGCTGCAACAGGACATGAGGAACAAAAACGAAGAGGAAATGTATATGTTTCTTATCAAGTTCACTATGTGTATTACTTGTGTTAAATTCCTCAGCTTTCAAGACTAACCGTAATGCTACTATGAATCATTTCTGTTCCTCTTTTATTTATTCTCTTACCCTAATCAATAAATTATCTCCTCTTTTCTTTAAATTATTTAAAAGGTTTTGGTTCTTATTAACAGATGTTATTTAGCAGTCTGCCATTTCAAGAAATTTGAAGACTTCTTTTAAGACTTCTGACTTTAAATCTCTTTAAAGCTATGAACATGAAAGAGGCAGGGCACACTTTAGTGTGTGCTCTAGTTTCTCCCAGGAGGGGACTTCATATTTTTTGTTGTTACTGAAGCATTTTATTTTTTTAAATTGAATTAAACATGTAAAATGAAATGTGATTTTTTCCCTGGGTTTTAGCTATTAGTATTGAAAATCAGTGCTTGGTTTTCTTTGCTCTATGCATTAAGAAATGCTTTATTAAAAATAACAGCAGTAACAGTATGAACAAAGTCAATTTTAAAAATCCCATTAAATATTTTCATAAGAATATTTATTGGGTATTTTCATATCCTCCTGCAATACCTTTTTTATCTACAGATATATTTATTATATAGAATAAAATGCTACTGATATCTCCATATAACACCAACTCTTTGTTTCTTCATTTGGTTTACAATTGGCTTGTAAACCAAATAAAAAAACAATTGGCTTATAATGAGGTTATTTTGACACCAAAGAACTAAGTCTTCTTTGTTTCATTAAGTCATGTACTTTTACAATGATATTTCAGTATAACCACTTACTCTGATTGTAGAAATAGGTAACATGAAGCAATTCACTCAGCCTACATCTGCGTGCATGCACACACACACTCAAGTAGATGATATGTCATTAGAATATATGTTTATTTACATGTAGGGATAGTTAATAAAATTATACTCATGGTAATCATCACAATCATAGTAATGCATTTATTTAATTCTTACTCTGTGCCAGACATTATGTTAATAAGCACACTACTCACACTTTATTTGCTGCTCACAACAATCTTGTTAATGAAATATAACTTCATGATTATTGTGCCATTATTATTAAGAATGAGTTTACCTGAAGTATTTTCCTGGTTCTGCCTCATGATACATGTCTTAACATAAGGCTAAGCTGGTCATAAATATCTGTGTTTGGGAAATGTACCGAATGAGGAAAGAGCTGAGCTCATTAGGGCTATTGTTGTAGCATAATTATCACTTTAGGAAGGATATGTATGATCTTTGCACTAGCTAAATAGATACTTACGCAGGTATTTTGATAAATGCCTTGAAACCTCAAATATTTTTGTATTTTGTTAGTATACGTAGTTTGCCTATGGCAAAACTGGAGATATCAAAATGTAACTTCTCATATCATGCTAAAATGGCAGGAATTTAGAACACATTTAACTGGGAAATAGCTTATATAAATAAACTTACTCTTTCAGTAGCTCCTGAAACCAAAAGTTAGAGTTGGACTGAAAACTATCATTTTAGATGCTTATTTGTATCATCTATAGCCCTTCTTCTAGCTCCTCCTCATTTTCTTCTTTCTCCTCCTACTCTTTTCCTTTTCTTTTCTTTTCTTTTCTTTTCTTTTCTTTTCTTTTCTTTTCTCTTCTGCTTTATTGTAAATAGCAATGACCCATTGTGCTGCACAATGCATTACCTGTCAGTGATGTAGGTTTATCTGCTCTCATTTTCTCACTTCGGTGAAGTCCAGGGGACAGGTCACAAAGTCTTAGCTATGTAGGCCTATGATGTAGTCATTTTTACATCTATAGTAAAGTGTGAATTCTCCTTATTTTATATCAAATGATGTATTTCTGAGTACTATTGTTTCTAAAACACAAATTCACTCTTGCTCAATGACAAGTTCAATAAGTTAGGCAATTAAGAAATTGCTAAATATGTTATCTTGAGGATCTAAAATTTTATCCATGAGTTGCTCAGTGGCTACCATGCCACTATAAATAATTTTGGTAATATTCTTAGACCATTTGTAGGTTTTATCAAATCTTTATGTTTTTAAAGTTGCAATTAAATTGTATGTGCAATAATAATGCATTGCTTATGAACTAGGTTTTCCTTTTTTATGATGAATGTAAATGAACTGTATAGAAAAATTTCAAAGAAATTATATCTTTCAAATTACTGATTTTATTGGTAAAAATGGGCATCATAGAAACATTAAAAATAAAACTAAAGCTTTGGCCAGTGTGGCTCAGTTGGTTGGCTCATCATCCTGTAGTCCAAGTGTCCGCGAGTTTGATTCCCAGTCAGGGCACATACCTAGGCTGCAGGTTTGATGCCCCTTCTGGGTGCTTATGGAAGGCCACCAGTCAATGCTTGTCTCTCACATTGATGTTTCTCTCTTAACCTTTCACTCTCAATTTATCTGTCTCCAAAGGCAATGAAAAAAAACAGCCTCAGGCAAGGATTAGAAAAATTTTTAATTATAAAATTGAAGACTGTAATGAGGTAAAATGTAGACTTTATGAACCTGAACAAATAAGATCACCCAGTCAAGATTGTTATAAATACAGATCCTTTGGATCTCAGTCCCTGGAGGTTCCAGTAAGTCTACATGGGCCTCAAATCTCTAAATAAACAAGTGTTCTTCATGGCTAGTCAGTGGATTGTACTTGTGAAGCTGTGAGTCCAGTGGTATAATTCTAAATACTTACTTTGTATTAAAATTAATTCAAGGTACTTATTAAAAAATCCAGCTTGCCATGCCCAGCCAAAAATATTCAATTCTGTAGATCTGGAGTGGTGGCTGGGAACATGCATTCTGCAAAATACAGCAGGAGATTCAGTATTGGGGACTCACAGACGTGCTCTGAAAAATAGGCTCATCCATTAGGACAGACGTGGACAGACTTCATCCAAATGACCCAAAACAGATTGAATTTTAAGGCCTCACCAAGAAAGAGCTTCTATAATTTTATTCATTTGAAAGTTTCTCATCTATCTGGGAATACTTTTATTATTACTGACCCAATTTTGCATAGAAAGTTTAAGATTTGCTCAAGTCTTTTTCCCATTCTTTCAACCTTTCTGTAGGTTTCACAGAGCTCTTCTTACTTTTCTTTTGTATTGTAGTTTCTTTAACACAGGATCAAATACTGCAAGCCTAAAAGTTGATTATACCCATAGGCATAGTTTTGGGATTTTCATTTTTTTCTTTATTTTTGCCTACTCAGTTTTTGTGATTCAGTTGAACTAACCATTAAGCCTTTGCACAAACAAAAATTCTAGATATATTTCCACTCTTAAAGAATAAGAGATATTTTGGATATGCTGAACCTGTAGTTGTATATGGCAATAATTTCTGAGTAGAAGCCATCTGCTTTAAACAGAGTTTGACATACCTAAGTTACCTCATCTCCATCACTCCTTATAATTTCTCTGATAGTGGTTCCATATATTCATGGCCATTTTTCATTTGGTATATGTCTTAATATTGAGAAACTGATATTACACTCATGTTTCCATTTTAAAAAATCATAGACCATAAAACTATATTCAGAAAGTCTCCATATTTCAAGATTTATGAGGGAAATTATTTTTTATGAAAGTATTACTATTTTATATATTTATTTTATAAACCTGAAATGCTTTACACATTTTGTCATTTGTATACATTGGAGTTTGTAATTCCTGTTTTACATGTTTTCTCTCACACTAGAACAAAGTCTCTGATGTTTTTATGAAGATTCAGATTATGTCTTATTTATCTCTGTGACTCAAGCACCAAGCTAGCTGTGATGCACCAGGCTTAGAATAGATGGACATATATGTGTTTTATGAATTAATATAATTTTTATTTTAGTTTATTTTATTTTTAAAATATGTTTATTTATTTATTTTTAGAGAAGGAAGGGGGGAGAAAAAGAAGGAGAGAAACATCAATATGTGGTTGGTATGTGCTCCCTACTGTGGACCTGGCCTACAACCCAGACACGTGCCCTGACTGGGAATTGAACTGGCAATGCTTTGGTTTGCAGGTCATCACTCAATCCACTGAGCTACATCAACCAGAGCTAATATCATATTTTTTAAATTTTTATCAGCATTATAGATTGTGTAAGCCAAATTATTTTATTATTCTCATGTCCATATTTTCCAACCCATTGCATACCTGTTAGATTATTCTTTTGAGTGGTCTACTTCTTTTATTCCTTGCCCTATTCAATAATTTTCACATATTTCTCTCTAGTTAAAGGAACACAAATGACAAAATATCTTTTGAGCATACCTATACAAGGAACACTAATATATCAAGTAACATAATAATTCTCATGTCCCACATACTCTAGCCTTATAGCTTCCATTAGAAATCATCTACCTCCCATTTTCTACTTTATTTTATTTTACCACTTACCTAGTGCACTTAATAATAAACACTTAAGTGTTTGTTCTCATTTAATTCATATTATTTAATCACTCACCTAATGTGTGCTTATTCTTTAAATTCTTTTTTTAAAGATTATATTTATTTATTTTTAGAGAAAGGGGAAAGGAAGGAGAAAGAGAGGGAGAGAAACATCAATGTGTGGTTGCCTCTCACACACCCCCAACTAGGGACGTGGCCTGCAACACAGGCATGTGCCCCAACTGGGAATCGAACCAGTGACCCTTTGGTTCTCAAACCCATGCTCAATCCACTGAGC
>JAPYXV010002258.1:0-13288 GCA_028533065.1 Trachops cirrhosus
GCAAGCGACGGCTGGCAGACCCGGCCTAGGGGTGGCAACCAGCAGACCTAGGCGGCAATTGCGAAGCAAGGCACCTCGTGCAACCCAGGATCCCAGTGCTGGGAAACAGAGCCTTGGGGCACTGATTGAAAACACCTGTAGGGGTTGAGGCGCAGGGAGAGATTCCCAGGTCACAAGAGAGGTCTTTAGAGAGACCCTTGGGGTGCACAAGCCCACCCATACGAGAATCAGCACCAGAAAGGTCCAGTTTGCTTGGGGGAAGCAGAGGAAGGGACTGAAATCAGCGGAGAGTGGAGAAAGAGCCATTGCTCTCTCTCAGACCCCACCCCCACATACAGCGTCACAACCCAGCAACTGGGTTCCCCTGCCCTGGGGAATACCTAAGGCTCCTGCCCCTCATACATAACTGGCACAACCAGACCAAAAAAAAAAAAAAAAAGATGGCTGAGGCATAAGAACAAATGAAAGCCTCAGAACCAATCCTTTTAAGCGACCGAGAGACAGCCAACCCATCAGATGCACAGTTCAAAACACTGGTGATCAAGAAGCACACAGAATTGGTTGATTTTGGTCATAAACTAGATGAAAAAATGAGAGCTACAATAAGTGAAATGAAGAAAAATACACAGGGAACCAATAGTGATGGAAAGAAAGCTGGGTCTCATATCAATGGAGTGGACCAGAAGGAAGAAAGAAACAACCACACAGAAAACAATGAAGAAATAAGAATTCAAAAAAAATGAGGAGAGGCTTAGGGACCTCCGGGACATCTTTAAACGTTCCAGCATGCAAATTATAGGGGTGCCAGAAGGAGAAGAGGAAGAGCAACAGGTGGAAAACTTATCTGAACAAATAATAAAGGAGAACTTCCCCAACCTGGCAAAGGAAATAGACTTCCAGGAAGTCCAGGAAGCTCAGAGAGTCCCAAAGAAGTTGGACCCAAGGAGGAACACATCAAGGCACATCATAGTTACACTGCCCAAGGTAAAAATGAAGAAGAGAATCCTAGAAGCAGCAAGAGATAAGGGGACAGTCACCTACAAAGGAATGCCCATAAGACTGTCAGCTGATTTCTCAAAAGAGACCTTGCAGGCAAGAAGGGGCTGGAAGGAAGTATTCCAAATTATGAAAGGCAAGGACCTACATCCCAGATTGCTCTATCCAGCAAAGCTTTCATTTAGAATGGAAGAGCAGATAAAGTGCTTCTCAGATAAGGTCAAATTGAAGGAGTTCATCAACACCAAGCCCTTATTTTATGAAATGTTAAAGGGACTCATCTAAGAAAAAGAAGATAAAAAACATGTATAGTAAAATGACAGCAAACTCACAATTATTAACAACCACACCTTAAACAAAAACAAGAAGAAACTAAGAAAACAACTAGAACAGGAACAGAACCACAGAAATGGAGATCACATGGAGGGTTAGCAACAGGGGAGTTGGAGGAGGACAGAGGGGGAAAAGGTATGGAGAATAAGTAGCATAGATGGTAGGTAGAAAATAGACAGGGGGAGGGCAATAATAGTATGGGAAATGTAGAATCTAAAGAACTTAGGACAAATGGACATGAACTAAAGAGGGGGAATGTGGGTGGGAGAGGGTGTGCAGGGTGGAGGGGGATGGAAGGGGGCAATGGGACAGCTGTAATAGCATAATCAATAAAATATATTAAAAAATAGAAACAATTGTACATGTGTAGAATTTACTTTAAAATTATGAAATATTATGTAACCATTTAAAAGGAAATATCTCTATGCAGTGATGTACATAGATGTCTATTACATACTTAGTGAGAGTGGAAAGTGTGGAATGACTGATACTGATATCCTATTTAAATGGAGTAAGTAGAGTATGTGTAAAAATACATGCACACAAATCTATATGTTTGCATATGCATAGAAATAGCTCTGGAAGCCCACCCACCAAACAACTGTTAATAATGGTGTCATCTGAGTAGTAATAGAATCAGGAGGGGTGAGGAACAGGGTTGTCAGTGCTTCATATATTTCTGAATTATTTGTATTTTATTACAATGGGTGTGTATTTTTTACAATTGAAATTTGTATTGAAATAATTGTAGATTCCCATGCAGTTACAAGAAATACAGTTTCCTTTGGGACTCTGATGATACAAATGTTGGATCTTCTGTTTTATCTCTCAGCTTCCTGAGGTTCAGGCCTTTTTAATTTCTTTATTTTTTTTCTATTTTTCTCTCTGTTGCTCACACTGGGTAAATCCCCTCCTGTTGATCCCTTCCAATGAGGATTTTTTAAAAAGTTATATTATAGTATTTTTCAGTATTATTATTTCCATCTGATAGTTGCTGAGACTGAGCACTTTAAAACCTGAATGTAAGCTTCCTGGCAGTAAGAGTAAAACAGCAAACAAGAATCATACATCTTTCTCTCCAAGAGGTGGAAACACAATTCTCAGGGATGTTAGAGAATTTCCTACATGAGCCCTGGGAGAAGTTTTCTAACTATAAGAAGTGGACTACAGGGGTAGCTCTCAGGATAACTAACAAGCAGCTTTGAATGTATTTCTGCATATCCCTTGGAGGAAAATATTGTAATCCAAAAGAAAATCTAAGTGATTAGTTAGTTTCACATTACAGCCCCAATCACCACATTCAGTGGGGAGATTATTACTGAGGGAATAGACAGCAATGTGCTGGGGAGGCAAAAGAGTTGTTTCAAAGAACCTCCAGGTCTGAGAGGAAGTAATTACATTATGATGTTTTAAAATATGTGGAATGGTGGCTGCTGCTTAAGTAACTTCTCAAGTGTGGAGAAGACCCAATTCATCTTAATTAACACTTTCTAGCCTACCAGTTCTTTGAGGTACGGATGTCTACAGCTTCCTGGCCAGGGTAGCAGAGGAAGAGAGCTCATGGGCAAGTGAACTGAATGAAATTACTGTATTCAGTATCCAGGGAGAGTTGAAATCATTGCTGAAGAGAAACAACTTGGGGGGTCTGAGCTTTTAGCAGTGGGTAGATTTAAAAACAAATGTGAGACCTAGTGGGAAAAATGACTTGTCAAATATGGTTGTTCCTGGGTGGCCTTTGGGATGGAATGAGTGTAAGATAAAATTGGGGAGAAGGTCATTAGGTTATAGTCTGATTGCACTACTTGGAAACCAAGCAAATGTCCTTTCTAAGAAAGTTGAGTGTGGACAGTGATGTCAGAGTTGGAGAAACTGTAACATTCATGAGGATGAATGGAGCAGAATTGGAAATTGGTGGTGTTGGGAGCACTTTGATCCAAGAGAATGGACAAATGGGAGAATGGGCACAGAGATGTGGGAACAAAAACACAGGAGATAAGAAAAGAGGGACACAGCTAATGCTCTAAGATGCTCTGAAAAGTCACCTAGACACAGTGCATTATTGGAACTACTGCATCAATAAATATTGTCAGGTAAAAGGATGACTTAAAATGATAAATATATAAATGAAGAAAATGTGGAGTAGGAATGGGCTTTAGGAAGGAAACTGAATATAAGAACACAGATCTCTCAAAGAGAAGCAAAGTAGAAAATCTAGAGCTCTAATAGACTTTGAATTTTGAAAGGCATCTCTCCCTCTGCTATAAGGAAAGATGATATAAATACGCAGATGGCATGAAACCCTGATATGCATAAATTAGAATTTTATTTTTCTATACCTTAATTTCTCTGCAATAGACCATTCCAACATGGTGATAGAAAGCTCAGGCAGTTCAAGATTCTCTGTCTTCCACCTTCCTGGTCTCCATCCCTCACAGGTTACTGGTGAGGGATCCCTTGCTTCAGTCTGCCAGTTGCTTTGTGATTGTTCCATGACATTCACAGAAATCATGACTTCCACTTTAATGACTACCATAACTCAAGAATCTCTCACAAACATTGTCTCCGTACTGTCTGTCTAGATGCATACAGTCAGATGTTCACTCTGGAGTCATGGTTCTTCCCCAGGATGCTAACCCGGGAAGCATTGTGCATGGCCTCTGGGATGCTCAGAGTCCTGTTCTGCTCAGCTCCCCCCCATCAGTCCTTTGTGTTTCCAACCAGAGGTGGAATGGTGACACAGGGTGGGAGGAGGTATGCTACAGTCTCATGGCATTTTTCTTAACTACTTTTACCTGTCTGAAATCCTCACAATTTCTACAAAGGTTTTTTATTTTTGTAATTAACTAAGAGTACTGCAGCTCTTTCTCGTCACGTTTGGGGGCTGGGGGGTTGGGGAGGGGTGCTGTTCCCATGGCTTTCCTGAAGCAGTGAACACAAAACTTCTTAGCATCTTGAATATGTTTGGAGGTGGAGGGGAGGGTGGAAGGAATTGATTACATTTCTAAAATATTAAAATACCACAAGTATCAAAGATGAAGAAAATGAGAAGGAGCCATAGTGAATAGTCTTAGTCCTGATCACCTATAAGTAGATGATGGTGGAGAGGGCTAGTAAAATTAGAGAGAGAGAGGCACTGACAGGAGTGGGGAGGGAAGCTGAGAAGTTGGTGGTTAATAAGACTATTGGCTGAAGTCCAACTGCAGCCCCATTTAAGAAGCAGAAGCAGCACATATGGAGAAAACCAAAACTATTGGTATGTCAGGCATGTAGAGGAGACTGAAAAATTTATGAGTAATAATAAGTGATCGTAACAGCTAACCAGGATGGTAAATAGAAATCTTGTGTTTTTTAGTAAGGAACATGTTTCTAAACTTGAAAGTAAAACAGAACTTCATAATGAGTAAGTTAAGATGGAGGTTTGCAGGGTATCAGAAAGGTGAAGAAGTTTGTAACCATAGTACTGAAGAGGTCATAATTCCCTATTAATTTTCCATATTCTTATTGTTTTATCTAATGGGTTTTAGCCTCACATAAAGAGAATCTAAGAAATGATCATAACTTGATGGTCTGGAGATGAAACCATGGACTGAAGGTACCAGTTCTTTTTGTTCTCATTATAATTTGGAAGAAAGAAAGAAAAAGGTCAAAACTATATAGAAGAAAGAGTATGACTGTAGAGTGATAAGACATGATTTCAAATACAGACTTAATTTCTCCTATGTGATCTTAGATAAAGAAATAATTTATTTGTATGATCCTTGGTTGAGAGGCTTCGGTAAGATTATGATCAGGTGCCTGACATGGAATTTTGAATATAGTAGGAGATCTATAAATGTAATTCATTTTTGTGACACCTTTATTTATTCAACAAATATTTTAGAGCAGCGTATTATGTGCCACAGAAAATGTATTAGTCAGCCTAGGCCACATTATGCTGCTGTAATGAAGACCCCCTCCAAAAAAAATCTCAGTTGCTTAAATACAACAAAAGTTTCCTTCTTTTACTAACTCAAATTCTACTGCATGTATGGGTAGTTTTACAGGGCAACTCACCTCTATGCAGCAATCCAGACTACGTCACTCTCTGACCATCTTAGGTCAAAGCAAGACTACTGTAGGAATGACTGCGGCACAGACTGCTATCCGGAACTGCTCTTAGATATTTCTACCTGGAAGTGACACTCAACAATCAGCTGTGACCCATTGGTCAGAACTAGTCCTGTGGACTCCCCTGCTTCAGGGGGGAAAAGTGGAGTCTTCTGTGTGACAAAAATGAGGAAAGAGTCAGTTATCGATGAATGTAAGTCATGCCTGCCACTCAAGCCACTGGTTACCTAGTAATGAACAAAACAGACACTGCTTATGTTTAGCATGCTGCTAGGAAAGTGATAGCACCTGTAAAAAGCCAGCTTTCTACCCAGGTATAAAGTTGTGTGAGAAAATGGGAAAGGGTAGCAGTTGAATATAAGTGACGAGTATGGAGAACTTAGCAATCCTCAATAAATATTTACTGAATGAATGTTAAGTGAGGAATAGGAAGAAATTCAGCTCTAAAAGACTAAATAGGAAAGGCACAGAGAGAGAACAGATATAGAAGAAAAACACATGGAAACAGTTTATGCTTTTCAAATGTTCTGAATAATATTTGGGAATAAAAGCTGTTCTTGCTATATCTGCTGCTTCCAGGAAGCCTGAAATATTTCCGTGCTGGTCTCTTCTGCTGTAGTTGGGCTGTGGAGGACTGGGTTCCCAGCCAGACTGTTTCATTCTTACCTAGTCAAGAATGTAGGATTGTTGGGAAGCTTGGACTCTGGCTCTTCTTCTGGAATGTTTTATGATGAATCAAGTTTGCTGATGGGCAGCTGTCAAATGTAGAGGGGTCACAGGAAATGAGGAATTATGCTACTGTAAATACTGAAAATGTTACAGAGTTAAGTGAAAATCCTGTGAATGCAATTTTATGGCAGAATGTTAGAGTTGGTTCCCTACAATATTAAAGTGATTTATATTTTTTAAAGTTTGTAAAAAATTATAGAAAGCATATAGAAAAGAAGCATTTATAATGCAGTATAGAGATCAACTCTGTTAATATCTTAGTATGGTTCATCCCAAACTTTTTCTGGGCACGCACATTCATTTGTCTTACAAAACAGAGCATATAATATATATTACTCTGTCACTTCCCTTTTACTTAACAGTATTTCTTGAATATTTTCCATGTCAGGAAATGTACTTCTACAACATTTTTAGTTACTGCATGGTGTTGTATCATATGTATGCATCAAAATATATTTCTTTATCATCTTCATTCCGTTATTTACAGATGTTGCCATTATAAACAACCCTGCAATGAATGTACTCTGGCTGAATTTCTGTGCACCTCTTCAATTATTTTATAGGGTAACTTTTCTAAACTGGAATTACTGGGGCAAACATTATATACATTTTAAGGTTGAATTATGTACATTACCAAATTTCCCTCTAAAATATTATTCCAATTTACATTCCTGCCAGCAATGGATGAGAGCAGAAGAGTGTTTAGGAAGCCCATAAGTCTACAAAGTGTTTATAGAGAATTTAATATATTATGAAACATGTGTTTACTCTTGACAGCTATTGGCAGACGAGGTCACTTAATATAATTTTGTAAGTCCCCCATCATATTTTTAATGCTTTATGCTAAATCATAAGTATAAGAACTTCACATTAGGTTTCTTAGAAAGGAAGTTAATACAGATTCACATATTCTGCTAAGTGGGCTCATCAATATCATGGGTGCTGGCATAAGATCCACGGGTGGTCCTTTGGATATGTGGAATGAGTTCCTTGCCGCACAGAAAGTAGAGCTCTGCCGCTGCGATAGCCATGCCTTGCTTTATGTCTGGGGCTAAATACTTGTGTCCATCTTTCATGATTTCTGAATGTTAGGCCATTCCCATTTTTTCTACAGAGAAAATCAAGAAAAACTTTTGCATAAACTGACTATTTAAACTTTGAGGGACATAGAAGCATAGTCAGGTGTCTACTAATGTAATCTACTGATTTAGATATAACTAATGCTTTAAAACACATCATGTGAATATTTTTAGAAGTATTGCTCTTTTCCCACCCTTACGATTACATCAAGCAGTTTTAATCCGATAGCCCCTCCAGTGGATTCTGACTTCAGAGTGATGCCACCTTTTCAGCAGCTGGCATGCTGCCATCCCTGTCACCTGGAATTCAGTCCGAGGGGAGTGAGCTGCAAGACTTGTGAGGCTCCATGATGCCTTTACTGGAAATCTTTCCCCAAACTGTAAAAACACACTTAACTGTTCTTGATCTTCAGTAACCACTATTAGCTTTTTAGTGATCTTTGAAATGTTTTTGACATATCCAACTCTTTGAATTGTTAGGTCACATCTCCCAAATAATTACTAACCCAATATTACAAGGGGGGCCCCAAAACCCACAATTTATTTATTAAAAATGTGTATTTATTCTTATATGTTCAAACTTCAGTCACCTTCAAAGTACTCTACATTTGATGCAACACACCCATCGAGACATTTTTTCCCACTGCTCAAAACAGTTTTTGAACTCATCGATTTTGATGCCTTTTAGTGCTTCTGCCTTTTTTTGTTTCACCATTTCCGCATCAAAATGTTTCCCCTTTGAGCACTGTTTTCATCAGGGGAAACAGCAAAATGTTGCTCAAGGTGAGATCAGGTGAATGGGGAGGGTGGGGCCTGAGGGTCATGCTGGTTTTGGTCAAAAACTGCTGAACACTCAGTGCAGTGTGGGCAGGTGTATTCGTAAATCATCCATTATGAAATGGGCAAAGGCATCGAAAGAGTATTCAAAAAACATTCACTGAAGCCGAGCAAAGCTTCTAATGACAATGCCAGCTGGTGCATTAATTCAGATGGGCTCCTAGAACAGTCGGGTAGTGGGGGAACTCTGTACTACAAGGGGCCCACTTTCTAGAAGTAATTCCAGTTTTTTGGGAGTCCCCCCTCATATATTAAATTCCTTTGTTTCCTTTTTTTAAGCCAGTGTACCAGATTCACTGTTAAAATCATCCAAAACTCTCATCAGTAGTTACTGTTTCAGGTTAATGCAACTTCCCTAAAGAGTACTTTGTTCAAAATAAAGTAATTGAGAGGGTGCCTGGAGTTACGGGAAACTTTATAAGGATTTTAGTACAAAGTGCCTCTGTTTCTCAGAGATTTTGGGGAGAGAAAAATCTCACCTTAACATTGGTCTGTATCTTACAGCTTTAACAAAAAGAGGGGAGATTCATACAAATCTCCTTTATGTTCTTATGCAGAGTAATTATTGAATATGAAAGCTTTTGTCCACCAGTAAAAACATCTTAAAAATACAGTAGGATTGTAATGCATTTATCTCATATAGAAACACTGAAAATATAGGTTCATAAAGTCTGCTGCTTTGAAAACACACTGGAATCTTTTAAGAACTGCAGCTTCTACCCTATTAAAACTCTTCCTAACCCCAAATCACATCTACTTTTACTTTAACACAAAACAAACAAACAAAACTCTAGCAGGAAATATTTAGAATAGATACTCTTCTTGGAGATCAATAGCCAAAATTTTTGGAATTCAAAATGAAAAACTTAGAGAACTGAATGACTAAATTTCCTTCCCTATAGTGTTACTCCCTCATTAAGATATATTATGTTATATTGTTTCCATTCTTTTCATCTAAGGATTTCCAAGAGAATCAGACTAAAAGAACATACTACAAATTAAGTGGCAGCTATTTGATTGATATGGTTGAGATAGCATATGGCGTACTCTTTACTTTAAAACTGTTTTGAGTCTTTGTTCGTGCCCGCAGCAGTGGTGTACATGAGAACTATCCAAAACCTTCTCCATGGCACATATATTTAATCTGCACCATCTTAAAAAGGGAAGCACACTTTGTCATTGCATTCTTTATTATTTGAAGTAAATCAAGCTCAGAGATCTAGAGCTTGAAATAGTTACTGAATTCTAATTCTATAAGAATTTATAATTCCATGAGATCAGAAATGCCATTTTAAAATGTTAGTCAGAAGATGCATTTGTTTTAATTCTTGATACTGAAAATATTGACTGAATTGTGAATTAACACGTTTAGGGTTGCAGATGTCATTTTTCATGAGATTTCCTGAATGATGTAATTTTCATATTTCATATCGCAGTTTGATCAATTTACAGATTTATTTTACATAATTAGTTGGTAAATGAAAAATTCAATTGCTGATATATAACTATTTCTCTGTAATATAGAAAATAAGTTAAAATTCTGAATTACAAATTAAAAACAAATATTTTGAAGACATCTGGTCCACATCTGTCTGAAATAAGATAATTTAAAACAGTGTAATTAAATACAAGAAATACTAGAATATTCACACCTTAAATGTAAAAAATAACTCATTCCATTTTAATGTGATTTCTTGAATTGGTGATTTTTTTTTTAAATTTTAGTGCCCTTTAGTCTCTCATTCTGTTATTACAAAGAAGACTGACAAGGTAAACAAAAATAATCCACGTTTTTTAAAACCTCCATGAAATGAAAAAAATTATATTTATTACCATTCTTTTATGTGTTGACTAACCTCCACTCCTAAGTTAATACTCAGTGGACTTAGACTCAGGCCTACCCCCTTTTGATGTATTTATAATTCTCCATTCTATTATTTAAAATGAGAGATTAGTGAGAGAGTCTGTAATCTCACTTCCTAAATTGTGTCTTCCTTGTGGGCACAGAGTGGCTCAGCAAATGCCAGAGGAAGGTGTTCAGCCTCATGGAAACACAAAGCATCTTTGGTAGCCTCTTGTGATCAGTAGAGAATCATCCTATGAAGACTGGTCTTTTGTTAAAAACCTGTGTTAAGTGGGAAATTTACCATTTTACAGGCAAGGAAACTACACTAGGTTTTATATAGTTTAACCAAAAAATGTGAAACACATGATAGATTTTTTCCTTTAATAAAAGGCCACAGAGGCTTAACACTTCAATAGGACTGGGCTTTTGATACATGACAAAAATAATATTTATGAAAAAACTCAGTGCTGATGCTACAATAAAAGGTGATAGGGAGAAATCTCTATTTGGATGCCAGAGGCTCTCCTAACAATAGACCATGGAAGGAATTGATACTGTGAGAAGTAAAAACACTTTTCCTCACACATACCCTAAGGTATCACAAGTTATATTCTGTGTATTTATTTCCAGGGAGCATGATAAAGATCCAGAGAGTTTTTTTAAGATATTAATGCATCTTAAGGACTTAGGACTCAATTTCCACGTATCTGTCCTTGGAGAAACCTTCACAGATGTCCCAGGTATGTATTTTGAATTTTTTCATGTGTATTTTTATAGATGACATAAGCTCTACAACTTAAGTATTAACTTCCATGTTTCCCTTTGTTAGAATAATCAAGATGAGCACTGTTAACCAAAAGATTATACGATGGCATTAAAGTGGAATTCAATTAAAAAAATACTTAAGTAAGCATTCTTTGATTTAAGTTGAGAACGTGAAGTCATCTCTTTTATCAAATATAGTTTATACAATGCATCTAGATGTAAATACAATATGTTGCTTTAGGCATCTTAACACTTAAAGAAAGTGGAAATTTGTAATTGGATGTACAACCTCTCACCTCTGGGGTCATTCCTTGAATCCTACTCACAGTGGTAATGACTGAAATACATTACCATCTGTTAGGTGGCCTGTGTAAAGAAAGCATTTGGCACCAAACTTGTAATGTAGAGTAGACCACAGTCCATATTATTCTTGTCATTGGTCCATCCCTTTGTATAGAATTTTTTAAAACCAACAAAAATCCTAAGCACTTGTTTTCATATTTTTTAAGCTTTGGATGTTCAGCCTTTTTGCTTAACTCCAAATACACAGACAACAAAAGTTCAGAAATGACCTTTACTATCGTGCATGACAAACCTTAAAGACCACTTAAAGTTTACCCTCTCTTAGCATGTACTTCTTGACCCTGGTTCATTGCTGAGAACTACACCCAGTCTGTACCTCTGCAGCCTCAACAGATATGGCTCATCCTCTGCCCGCTGGGATGGTGGACATCTACCTTCCTTCAGTTCCTTCAAGGCATCAGGCTTCCTTAGCCCTTTGGACATTTGCCTATTTGTTTCTATTTTATCCTTTTGATTTTAGCTCAGGGGCATACTCTTTCAAGATATGAAGCTTTATCATGGTCTCATGGCACCCTATACTTTTACTTCACAGTGCTTGCCTCACTTTTTTTCTTTTCTTTTTTTTAATATTTTATTGATTATGCTATTACAGCTGTCCCATTGCCCCCTTCCATCCCCCTCCACCCTGCACACCCTCTCCCACCCACATTCCCCCTCTTTAGTTCATGTCCATTTGTCCTAAGTTCTTTAGATTCTACATTTCCCATACTATTATTGCCCTCCCCCTGTCTATTTTCTACCTACCATCTATGCTACTTATTCTCCATACCTTTTCCCCCTCTGTCCTCCTCCAACTCCCCTGTTGCTAACCCTCCATGTGATCTCCATTTCTGTGGTTCTGTTCCTGTTCTAGTTGTTTTCTTAGTTTCTTCTTGTTTTTGTTTAAGGTGTGGTTGTTAATAATTGTGAGTTTGCTGTCATTTTACTATACATGTTTTTTATCTTCTTTTTCTTAGATGAGTCCCTTTAACATTTCATAAAATAAGGGCTTGGTGTTGATGAACTCCTTCAATTTGACCTTATCTGAGAAGCACTTTATCTGCTCTTCCATTCTAAATGAAAGCTTTGCTGGATAGAGCAATCTGGGATGTAGGTCCTTGCCTTTCATAATTTGGAATACTTCCTTCCAGCCCCTTCTTGCCTGCAAGGTCTCTTTTGAGAAATCAGCTGACAGTCTTATGGGCATTCCTTTGTAGGTGACTGTCCCCTTATCTCTTGCTGCTTCTAGGATTCTCTTCTTCATTTTTACCTTGGGCAGTGTAACTATGATGTGCCTTGATGTGTTCCTCCTTGGGTCCAACTTCTTTGGGACTCTCTGAGCTTCCTGGACTTCCTGGAAGTCTATTTCCTTTGCCAGGTTGGGGAAGTTCTCCTTTATTATTTGTTCAGATAAGTTTTCCACCTGTTGCTCTTCCTCTTCTCCTTCTGGCACCCCTATAATTTGCATGCTGGAACGTTTAAAGATGTCCCGGAGGTCCCTAAGCCTCTCCTCATTTTTTTTGAATTCTTATTTCTTCATTGTTTTCTGTGTGGTTGTTTCTTTCTTCCTTCTGGTCCACTCCATTGATATGAGACCCAGCTTTCTTTCCATCACTATTGGTTCCCTGTGTATTTTTCTTCATTTCACTTATTGTAGCTCTCATTTTTTCATCTAGTTTATGACCAAAATCAACCAATTCTGTGTGCTTCTTGATCACCAGTGTTTTGAACTGTGCATCTGATGGGTTGGCTGTCTCTCGGTCGCTTAAAAGGATTGGTTCTGAGGCTTTCATTTGTTCTTATGCCTCAGCCATCTTTTTTTTTTTTTTTTTGGTCTGGTTGTGCCAGTTATGTATGAGGGGCAGGAGCCTTAGGTATTCCCCAGGGCAGGGGAACCCAGTTGCTGGGTTGTGACGCTGTATGTGGGGGTGGGGTCTGAGAGAGAGCAATGGCTCTTTCTCCACTCTCCGCTGATTTCAGTCCCTTCCTCTGCTTCCCCCAAGCAAACTGGACCTTTCTGGTGCTGATTCTCGTATGGGTGGGCTTGTGCACCCCAAGGGTCTCTCTAAAGACCTCTCTTGTGACCTGGGAATCTCTCCCTGCGCCTCAACCCCTACAGGTGTTTTCAATCAGTGCCCCAAGGCTCTGTTTCCCAGCACTGGGATCCTGGGTTGCACGAGGTGCCTTGCTTCGCAATTGCCGCCTAGGTCTGCTGGTTGCCACCCCTAGGCCGGGTCTGCCAGCCGTCGCTTGC
>JAPYXV010002259.1:0-13288 GCA_028533065.1 Trachops cirrhosus
CTTGGCAAGTTTTTCCTAATGTGATGTTGAAATCTGTCTTCCTCTGCTGTCCACCCCTTTAGTCTTGTTAGGACACCCTGAAGTAAGGCGGACCAAGCTTTTCCTCTTCCATGGACAGGCTTTCAGATCGAGGAAAGCAGCCCTTCTGCTCCACCATTTCTGTGACGTGGTCCGGGAGGAACTTCTCCCTGATGACCCTTCCCAAGCAGGTGTGGTATCCTCTTCCCCCCATGGTGGGCCCCGTTGTAAAGCCACACTTTGAAGGAGCACCCAAAGGATGACAACTCCCCGGGAGCAACATCATCATTCAGTGGAACTGTCACGAGGGTGACCCTGAAGAACCCACACCTACTGACTTAGGTCAGAGAACTCCCTAAACAGAGATCTACTTGCTGCAGTTTAAATGGAAAAGAATAGACAGGAAACATTGTCATTAGGGTTCTTCAAGGATGCTAGAAGAGATCATTTCACCCGGGCCCTTCAGGAAGAAAGGTCTGGTGTTCTCACACGCCTACTGGCAGAACTCATGAGGCCCAGCAGCCCGGCGGTTCTTTCCTGTGCAGCTGTGGGCCCTGGCGAGGAGGGTGAGCGGCCTAACCAGCTAACTGTCAGTCCAGAGTACACATGTGTTGAGGCCCAACCGCTCCTTTGACACCCATCCCGTGCTCAGCTCAGTGCTGGGTCTGGTGCTACAGCAGTGAATGGCTCTGGTCCAGAGGGAGTTGGACAGCACTGGGTGTTGGGGTCATCCATGGAGAGGCACAGAGGATGCTGAGGTGTCCAGAAGAGCATTCCAGGTAGGAGGGCAGGTGTCTCAGCCCCCCAGAGCCCAACCCAGCATCACCTGCTCTAGGGAATAATCTGAAGATAGGGTCTCCTTGGATGACTATCATTCATAGTGAGTTTCTCTCAGCACCCGTGGGGGCAGTGGTAAGACACATGAGCCTCAGGAGAGGTTTTGAAGACCTCATCAGGACACTGGCTGCTAAGGTCCTCATCCTGGATGGGAACTGGGAAGCTTGACCTGACAGGCAGCCCTGGTCAGAAAACCTGAGCCGCCACCTGGGGAAAATCTTCAAGGCAGTCCAGTAAGAGTATCCTCCTAGAAGTCCCAAGGACAGCATGACATTTGACCTTAATCACCCACAGCCCCCTGACGACTATTAGCATCTCCCTCCCATTGGCATGTGCTTTTGCCTGGGAGCACAGGAGGGCCCTGTGCCAGGGCAGCCTTGCCAGGGTCCCAGCAGCTCCCCAGTGAGACACAGCTAGCCCCGCACAGGACATGAAGCAGAGCCAGCCTGGCGTGGCCCCACTCCTCTGCTGAGCCCTAAGCACTAAATAGAGGGAGGCTCCAGAGTCAGGACTTTCCAGCTGCCCACTGGAAAGGAAGGAAACTCCTCTGTTGAAAGTCCTGTGGGGCTGCATTGCAACTCTGGCAGCTCCCAGGAGCAGTGGCAGGCTCTGACCAAACCTGAGTCACTTATCTGATGGCACAGGGAGGTTCTAGTTTCCACTGATGGGGTGTGACAACCGTATAGTAAAAGAAAGCCAGTTCCTCCTGGGGGAAGGTCCCATAAGGCTCAGATGAGGAAATCTCACCTGAGCTCCCTGAGAAGTGAGCACCAAGCCAAGCCCCAGGGAGAAATAGAGTTGATGACAGATGCTGGGTTTCTCCAAAAGGGATGACTGAGCAACTTCCCCTGAGAGCAGTCCTCTTGCCATGTCACTGTGGGGCCAGGGCTGGACATGCCAAGTCCTTGATGAAGGGAGTCCATCTCCTGGCTCCAGGAAGCTTGCCCTCTGCTAAGGTAGTCCCGAGATTGCAAAATTTGCCGAATGTTTTAGGCAGGACCCAAATGGCATTCTTCATCACCCAACCACTCTACCTTGAGCCACCCCTGAATGGAGGGTTGGGCTGAAAGCCCCCTACTTACACTCTTTCAAAGCCCCTCGGAGATGCACCCTCATCCCTGTAGGGAGCCACAGGCACTGAGAATTGCATTCTTAACTGAATTGTCCTGGTCCTGGTGTCCTAAAAATTCAGTGGGCTCCAGAACTGACTAAATTCTAAAAGAGGTAGGCAATGATTTCTCCAAAAACTGAGCCCAGGTCCAAACTTGCCCCACCCTCTTCTCTTAGTAATGCAGGACCTTTGTAGGTTCTCAATAAACCAGTAACAGTTTATGTTTGTATCATGTTTGTTACAATCTCGCTCCCTCCACCCTCTGTCAGCCCAGATGCTGAGATCAGGCACAGAAATTTTCTGAGGCACAAGTTAGGTTGGCCAAAGTGAATATCAGCAGACAGACTAGAAGAACCTGCAATTTCATATACACTGGTGTAGCTGGGGAGAAACGTGCTGAGAATAAGACAGAAGCTTCCAGGTAAGCCCCTCCACGAACTCCTCAGCCCTGAAAAGAGCCTCCTTGCTCAACCCCTCATCCTTTGCTCCCCATCTCGTTTTTGGTCTTGGCAAGACATGGGCCTTTTCTGCTGAGTCCCCAATCACTTTTGACTTCCAGCTTATCTGTTCCCCGAGGAGAGAATAATAATGAATTCAGATACATTCGCTCAGGCCAGGCTCTGCCGGTGTTCCCTCGCCTGAGTTCCCTAGCCCAGCTGACGAGCCTCTCCATTGTGCATCAGTCAACATTTTCCCTTCCTTGCAATGCTCCCCACATAATAGCATCTGAAAGGCCCCACATTCCTCCTGCCCCGTTTCAATCAGGATCCAGACGGGAGAACAGAACCCGCAAAAGGTGTACAAAGAGATCTGAGCACAAGGACCTGGGCGCACATATGTGAGAAGACTGGGGAGTGAAACGGTGTTGTTGATGAATTCCAGGTAGTAACAACAACAGAAGGAAACAGGAGGGAACAAAAGGGCCTAGGAGCTCGAAGGAGGGACCTTGTGGGACGGGTGCCCAGACCACAGGAGAGATCCTTGGCCAAACTGATGCTCAGACCTCTGAAAATAGAGTGTACTGTGGCAGGTACACAGATCACAGAGACGGAGAGGAAGGGCCCACCCCAGAGGTGCTCAGAGGATTCAAAAGACTTTGGGTATAGCTTGAATTTTTCATGCTCAGATGAAGGTTGCAGAAACTCATGCATTATGGTGACGTGTGTCCTCTTTTGCCTCAGTCCTTGTCTCACTTGATCCTGAACTTGCCCTAGCTTCCTCACATTCAGAGAATGCAGCCTTCCCAGATTTGGAGCAGTCAGTATCCATCCTGAAGTCCCCAGTGTTGGGAACCGCCCTGCCTGGTTTCAGAAACTGTAGCCCCCACCAAGGCTAAGGCTAAGGGAGTGACCTTGGACCATAAGCCACCAAGGAGACAAGCTTATCTCCCTGGCAGGATTGCTGCTTCTGCTCCTTTTTCCATAACTGGCCCCCAATGCTTGGTCGATTAGACAATGACGGGTAAGATTCCCCAAGGGGGGGAATGACCTAAGATAGGCACGATCACATGGGAGGCCCCAAGGAAGGACTTTGGGGGGTACAGCAAAAGGAAACAAAGGACCCTCACCCCTCAGCTTTGACACAGCCTGAGTCCTCATTCTGTCTGGGAGAAGTCTCCTAATCTCTTGGCTGCCTCACTTCCCTTGCTCCACCTAATCCTGAAACAATGACAGAGTGGTGCAGCCCTGTGCTGGAAAGGGCGGGTTCCCCAGGGCGATCAGGCCTAAGAAAGAATATGTAAAATCCTGTGAAACCTGCTTTGTTTAGAATGCTCTCAATTAAATGATAATGGTCCAAGCAAGAAGTGAGTTTATTCCTCAAAGCCTTACAGCTCTAGCTATCTGACCCTGACTCAGAATAGGCCCTCAGAGTTCTTTGTTATCTATTGTTTGATCCTTGCTGCCTGACAATGGTTAATGAGCTTTATCTGTAATCCTGTGCAAATGAACCCAATAAAAGCCCATTGAGGAAGAGGCTCCTGGCCCTTCTCCTTTGAGAGATTGGCCACCTTTCCTCCCCAAGCAGATCTTGTCTTGGTAGACTTATTCTCATCCCTAGCAGCTGGGGGAGGGCGGACCTGTGGGCAGAGCCCCCCACACTCCAGTGTAAAGGTTAGTGTGAATAAATACCAGAGAAGTTACAGGAAACAGGGGTGATGGTGGGAAGAGGGAAGAGTTGAACATTGGGGTGGGTCTCTGGTGAGCAGAAAGCCCACTAAAGAAATGGACCAGAATTTTGGTCTTACAGTGGAAGGGCTACCCTAGCTTTGCTTGAGAAGGCTGTCAGTATTTATGCTGATGATGTTGTAAAAAGGAAAAAATGTGGTTCTGCTATGTAAACATGCCCTAATTTGCCAGATTCTTTCTATTAATGTTTTATTGTCATGCAGAACAATTAAAATTATGCACATCATTAAGTGTGGCTTGAATTGAATTCAAGTAAGTCCTCATAAAGCCAAAGACCCTAGACATGGAAATAATTTTTAAGAGCTTACGCAGTCCAGATTCTAATAATCAAGCTCTCCGATATTATCACCCATGCTTACTTGGTAACATGCACTGCTAGTTCACCAACCTCACCTGCACACCGTCTCAATGAGTTGAGGGACCATCAGTGGGAACCAGGTGGGGAGAGAGGGCATGATCGTTCACCACTAGCATCTCCAGAATCTGCTCATGGAGGCACAATCTCTATAACAACTTATTCCTGTAACCAAGCTGACAGTCACTACTAATAAAACAGAAGGGACTGTGAAGTAGGAGAGGTTTTCTGGCCCCCGCAGTTGACAAATACACAGAATCAAATTTATAGCAGAACCAGGCTTAGAATCCTCAGCTCCCAAGCCCCAAACCAGGGCTCCCTGTTACAGGGCTCACCAGCTTCCTTGGGCTCCTGAGAGGACCAAGGCCACTGTAGCTTAGGTCCTACTCAGGGCAACCTACAAGCAGGGCTGGAGGGCTGGCCGGGCATGGCTGCTGGGAAAGAGCTGGCACTGACTTGGTTCAACTGTGGGGCAACATGACGTGTACCGTGACCACAGAGAAGGGCATGGGACCCTTTTCCTCCAGAAGATTTGTGAAAATGCCGAGGAAATCCCGGGACAGCCTGTGCAGTGCAGCCTTTAGCAGTGTGGAGTGAAGCAGCTGCAGCGAGCCTCTGCCCCCACCCAGCCGCCCTCAGCCATCCCTATCCCATGGTGTGAGTCTTGGCTCCCCACGGTCTGCACTGTCCACCCTGCTGACGCCAGCTTCCCCAGGAACCCCAGAGTGCAGGGTGTGAGCCAATGTGCTATTTGTCCTCTTCTCTCTCATGTAAAAATGAAGGACAAATAAACAAAAATGGCTTGCAAACTACTGACCAAATGACAGAAATAAACAGAAACATTAAAACATTAAGACAAAAGAACCCAACTATACAGGACCACCATGAAGGTATATTTCCGTAAATTTAAAATAGCTATTGACCAAATTGTACACTTATGTGAAATCAAAAACCCAACAAGAACAATAAAACCTTAATTGCTGAGCTCACAGTACAAACTATAAGTAAGGAAGGGTTGTAGGTTAAATGCCTCAAGTTTAAAATTCCTGGGCTGAGAGTCAAAGTGGCAGACAACTGCCAGCCTTCATTCAGTGATCCACTGCGCCCAAAACGCACACGCCGTGAAAGAGAAGGTGCTAAACTGAGTGTCATCAAAATCTCAGATATTTGGACAAAATGCATCATGGAATAAAGTTAAAAAATAAGTTAACTTGGAGAAAAAAATTGCAATATGTCTCTCAAGCTAATGAGTACTAACCAAAGTTTTAAGTAGTTTCTACCAATCAATAAGGAAAATGTAGACAATTCTATGGAAAATTGAGGAATAGATGTAAAAACATTCTACTGAAAAACAATATAAACACCCTGTAAATAGGAGTAATTACAGTTAACTGTAGTAGTAGTTAGCAAAATGCAAACCGAGCAATAGTGAGAACCGGTGAGAAGATGGCGGGCAACGCAGAGAAGCAGACTCCCGGTGGGGACTGCACGTCAGTCGGCACAGGCTTTCTGGGAAGCAAGTTTGCAAGAGCTACAAGAAACCTAAATCTGTGTGCCCTTTGGCCCTTCAATTCTACCGACTAGAATCCATCAGTTAAGTAACTTTCCTCTTCAAAAGCTGGAAAAGTCCAATTCAAAGTGAATAAAACAATAAAGATATTTGTTTTTTATACTGGATTGTTTTTTAATTGGAAGTCCAGAGGTATCAGAGGATCAGGGTTGCTGATTTGATGAGTCTATGCTGTTAGCAGGGACCAGCATCGCTTTCATTCTCTTAACGGACATTCATAGCTCAAGACCAGGTTCCTTCAAGTCTGTAGGATAGTTGCCTGTGATGATTGTAACTGCACGCTCATACACATCCTGCAAGAAAGAGAGTATCTCTCCCACATCAAAGTCTTCCAAGTGGGTTTGGCCAACTTGGGAGGCATGCTGTGCCAGTGAAACCCTAGCTAGAAACACGTGACATTCAAACTTGGCAATTTAAGGTAAATGCGATACAAGCAGTTATTTAGAAAAATGCGGGCAAAGCATAGGAAAATCCCAAGACACAGTACAGAACCCCAGGGCTACTGACAATAGGATACACCTCTTAGCATCAGTAGTCCTGAGGGGACAAGAGGAGGAAATGGTCACCAGAGCAGAGAGAGATCTTTGTGGAGAGGACCACTGGACAGGGGGTAGGATCTTCATCATGAAAAACAGTCACCCTGGGGCACCCCACCCACCCCGGGGGAAAGAACTGGGTATAAAACCCCCAGCCTTACTCTCTGCCCACCCTCCAATGTCCTCCCTCTGGGTCTTGAAGGGTTACTGGAAGACGTCCAGCAGAGTCTAGGCCTTTGCCCCTCAGGTGCATGTTCTTCCTCCATAGGTAAGAAATCTGTGTGTCCTCCTCCTAGCGAAATATAAAAAGACATCGGCTTGTATGTTCACTCACCTACTGATGGTTTCGAGGTTTGGGCTGTCAGGTGTGGGCAATAATTAATAAAGTTACTATAAAGATTCACATGCAAATTTTTATGTGGAGTGCCATTGCTGGATCACATGGTAAGTCTATGGTCACCTTTGCTTAAAGATAAAATTGCCAGACTCTGTCCAAAGTGGCTGTCATATGTGGCAATCCCCCAGCAATAGTCAAGGGTTCCTGTTGTTTCACATCCTCACCAGCATTTGGTATTGTCAGTACTCTGGATTTTGGCCATTCTAATAGGTAGAGAATGGTATCTCCTAGTTTTTTAATTTGCATTTTTCTGATGACATATGATGTGGAACACATTTCATATGCACATCTTCTTGGATACAGTGTCTTGTTCAAATTTTTTGTCCTTTTTTTCTTTTTTTTAATTGTTGTTCAAGTATATTTGTCTCCATTTTCACTCCACCATGTCCCTCCACCCCACCCATCCCTGCCTCCCACCCTCGAACCTACCCCCTTTGGCTTTATCCATGTGTCCTGCATGCATGTTCCTTGATGGCCCTTCCCATATTATCCCCTATTATCCCTCTCCCCCTCCTCTCTGGTTACTGTCAGTTTGTTCTTTATTTCAGTGTCTCTGGTTGTATTTTGCTTCCTTGTTTTTTCGGTTGATTAGGTTCCCCTTATGGGTGAGATCATATGCTATTTGTCTTTCACTGCCTGGCTTATTTTGCTTAGCATAATGCTTTCCAGTTCCATCCATGCTGTTGCAAAGGGTAGGAGCTCCTTCTTTCTTTCTGCTACATAGTATTCCATCGTGTAAATGTGGCACAGTTTTTTGATCCATTCATTTACTGATGGGCTCTTAGATTGTTTCCAGCACTTGGCTATTGTGGATTGTGCTGTTATGAACATTGGAGTGCATAGGTTCTTTTGGATTGGTGTTTCAGGCTTCTTAGGGTATAATCCCAGCAGTGGAATTGCTGGTTGTTTGTTCTCATATTATTGAGTTTAAAGAGATCTTTGTGTATTTTAAGTTTCACCTAGTTCATTTCTCTTTCGTTAATATACCTACTGGAAAATTTAAATTCCCTACATGTGCGCCTCACATTACATTTACACAGGACACCAGTCTGGGGATGAGCTGTGGCACCAGGAAGACCCAGGAACAGCATGTCCCAGAGGGGTCGTGTGCTCACTCAGCCTGTGGGGAAAGCACCTGGGCTGAGAGGGCAAAACACAGCATCTTGGTGTGACACTTTTAACACACTCACTTTTGCAACCCCCCAAACCAAAACATAAAATCTCCAGCTTTTTAAATTTCATTACCAAGTAATATATGCAGCTGGCATGCTCATCTGGTGGCTTGGCTTCCCTCCCCCGCCCATCCCAGATCCAGTGCTGCTCGGCTCCAGCCACTGTGTGGCACCTGGATTCCGCTGCTGTTCGTTGATGATTCACGCGCCTCCAGCCCTCACTGGTTTGGACTATCCTGCTTACTTCATTCAGACAGTTTTCCAGAATACGCATCTGTTCTCGCCACTGTCTTTCAAAACCTTCAATGACTCCCTGTTGCTGGGACAATAAAGTTCAAGCTCCTTGGCATGTGTCCTGGCAAGGGACAGAGGCACACTCACAGGCGGCACAGCTGGGAGGATGCCAGCAGCCAGGGAGTGCTCGCAAAAGTGCAGGCAGGCCCAGAGAAAGCACAGGACGTGGAGAAGCACCAGGGCTGCCGGCAGCTGGAGTCCATCACCTCCCCCAGAGGAGAAGGGGCTAAGGATGGTGGCGACTGGTGTAAGAGAGGCTTGCAGCTGGGGAGGGGGCTACTCTAACTCAGTCTCCCCCTCTCTCTGATCTCCCATGGCCTGAGCACAACCAGGAGACAGGACAAGAGACCTTGGAAGCTGTCCACCGGGTCAGTCTCACAGGCACAGAGCAGGAAGATATGGGGTGCCCCCCATCACTACCTGCCCTGCTCCAGGAAGTTCACCTTTCTCTGGCCAAGAAATCCCTCTAAAATGTAACTCCCTCCACACCACTCCCCTGAGGAAAGCCCTCCACACTGTCTACCCCACCAGCTCTGCAGTGAGACCCTGAGACCTGTTAGGAGCTGATGCTGCTCATTTTCTTGCTCACCTTACCTTCCCAAATGCAAATGTCTGGCTCATCACAAACCCTTTAAAGAGCCATCTTCAGCTGCCGCCCCTACTGGGTCCTGCTGCAGAGAGGGCCCAGCTGCCAGGGCATTGAGAGACCCTGAATCACCTTCGTTACCTGCCCCTAGGTGTCAGCTGTATTTTCTGTGACCAGCAGAAGGTGCAATGACACCAAGAGACAGCGAATGACAGCAAGTGACAGAGTGGCCTCTGGAGCTCACACCTGGGCCAAGCTGCTGGAGCTAAGTTCAGTCAGTTCCTACAGGTAGGACGTCTTTTATAACTATGGAACTGTGCTTTTCAGACATTATTTTTACTACAACCCACTCTTTTTTTGTGTGTGGGCCAAGTAATTCTCCAGGTAAGTTCTTTTTTATCTTTTCTTAAAATTGTTGTTCAAGTACAGTTTTCTGCCTTTCCCCCCACCCCAGCTCAACACCCCAGCCCTTCCCACCTCCCTCCCATTTCCACCTCCCCCCACTGGTTATTATTGTCCATGTGTCCTTTATAATTGTTCCCGCAAACCCTTCACCCTTTCCCCCTGAAATTCCCTCCCCTCTCCCCTCTGGTCACTGTCAGCCTGTTCTCTATTTCAGTGTCTTTGGTTATATTTTCCTTGTTTGTTTGTTTTGTTGATTAGGTTCCTGTTAAAGGTGAGATCACATGGTATTTGTCTTTCACTGCCTGGCTTTACAATCCACTCTTTGAAATGCATTTTACTTTGCTGTCTGGTTCACATGTACATGTCTAATTATTATAGACTTTTAATATTAACCAGCCAAAATCTAATTGCTCAAGGTATTTTATAGTGAAGTAAATTCAAAACATAAATGGTTTAACAAATTAAATTTTCTTGATTAATTAAAATGAACTTTTGGTCTTTGTACCTTCAGGCAATTAGTTTTCTAAATAATTTGGCCCTGGCTGGTGTGGCTCAGGAGGTTGGAGCATCATCCCATAGCTGGGGTTGCAGATTTGGTTTCCAGTCAGGGCACACACCTAGGATGCAGGTTCAATCCCCAGTCCAGGTGCATCTCGTATGTAGATACGAGGCAACCAATCAATGCTTTATTCTCGCATTGATGTTTCTCTCTCCCTTCCTCTCTCCCTGAAAGCAATGAAAAAATGTCCTTGGGTGAGAATAAATTTTTTAAGGAGTTTGTTTTTATATGACTGACACATTATTTTGTAACATATTCAGATTTTTAGTTACGGAGTACATGAGGTGTTTAGTAGTGAATACATGAAATGTGTATCAGCCCATATTTTTTACCTTATGGCTAATTTTTGGGGATCTTTCAATGCAACTTATTTTGAAATGTTCTGTCAAATGCAGATAACAAAAATTATGAAAATTTGACTGTGTAACATAATAAGGCCTATAGTCTCCTTAAAATGTAACATTTAATTTTCATGTATAATTTATTTTCTGAGCAGCAGAATGCATAATAGTTTAATTAATACTAGAAAGTTATCAGATTCACAAGTCATACACAATTGTGGGGGGAACATATTTTGTCATCAACTCTGTAACATGTTAAAAGATAAACTGTGGCATATAAAAAATTTTAAGAGTTTATTTGAGCAGAGCGCTGTTCGTATTGGGCAGCCTCCTATACAACACAAAGAAAGGAGCTCCCCCTGGAGGGCTATTGAAATGAAGGCTATTCTAGGTCAAAATGAAAGACTTCTAGGCAGAAGGCAGTGGGGACAAGAAAGTTATACTGGACAGAAAAGCAGGTAGGTTATGGCCAGGTCACTTCCTTCGGGGGATGGAAGGGGCCTATGAGGCAGGTCACCTGCCCAGAGCTGACCAGGGGATTCCTGATGAGCAGGTTTGAGATTCCATTTGGTGATGGTGGGGGTGGGAAGGTGGCTTAGCCTAATCAGCTACATTTGGGCCTGTCGTCTTGTTTTTTTTTAAAAAAAACAAATATAACAATAATTATCTCATATGTAGATTCATGCTCCAAATAATTCTCATCCTTAGTTTAAGCGTCTTGTTGGCACAGAAAAGTCATCACAGGACACAAGAGTAGGAAGCAAGCCGCAGGGGTGCCTTGTGAGATGAAAGCAACTCCTTAGGTGTCTACAGATGCAGAACAAGAGACACTGCGTTTTGTGAGTCTGGATGCAACAGTGTCAGATGCAGCTGCTCAGGAGCTATTCACAAAGTGACTCGATCCAGCGATCCATCATTAAAAGGCAAAATGCCTCACACAGTGGCGGTCACTTCCTTAACCAGCCTGTGTGAAAGCTGTCTGCACTGTTTGAGACCAATGGAAAAAAAGAAAAGTCTCACTGTTAAGTGATAAATACTGATGGATTGTTAAGGTTTTTATTGCGGGGATAAATACATGCAAGTACCTGTACTTAGTTAATACCAAGTTGGAATCTCAGAACAGAAATTCTATAGGAAAAACTACTGGGGGCTGGGCAGCGGGAGGATATTCAGTGAGTAAAAGAGCTTCCTACCCCCTCATCTCACTGGGGTTCATTTCATCATACTCGACTGGCTCAAATGAAAACTCAGTGTATTCCTTTTGCCCACGGTTGTTTGTCATTCTAACAGGTTCACCCAAATTGTTGGAGGTGCAGATGAACCACCCCGAGTAGGCAGCTGACTCTAGTGTGTTCCAGGAACACATCTCTGCCCTATAGAAGGCGAAGGGCTTCACGTCTTCTTCCTGCCAGGTAGTCAGCTGACTAAGACGCTGCTCCTGTGAGGTAAAAGGGATTGATTAGCCAGCATAGCCTCTGAATGGGAGAAAATGCAGCCTGTGGGCTCCTGGAGCCCAGAGGCAAGTAGGAGGACAAGAAGCTTTTCTACCCAAAGCTTCCTGGAGGTGATGCACCTGCTGAACCAGCCAAGGTGAGAATTTGTGGAGAGTGAGAGGCATGGCAGGTCTTGGCCTTCCTCTTTGGGGTGGCTGATGGGACAGGAAATTGGATGGGAGTGCTCACCTTTAGTTGTAGGGTTGGCTGGCTTCTTTCACTGTCCATCTCACAGCAGAGACAGAGCTCTCCTTTGGAGACCGCTAAGAAAATTGGATTTCCCTCATGCTCATCAGCCAAGCTGAAGCGAGCAGGTAAGGAAAAGAAGATCTCTGGGAAAAAGACAGTCACAAAAGAGGGATTGGTCCTCAGAACAGGAAAGAGGCCTTCTGTCTGCTGGGGCTTCAGGCTCCTACACTCTGGCCCAAGCCTCCTCCTCCTCCACAGTCCAGAAAGACATCCCTCACACCTGGACACTGGCACAGACTGCCATTCCATTCCTAGGGGTCCCTATGGCTCCTCAACCCACTGCCCACCCCCCTGCTGGAGCTGGAGGTGTCCTATAGCCTGAGCTGAGCCCTGGTGGGAAGACCTTCCCCTGGATATGCAGGACATAAAACAGCCAAGAGAGTCACCTGGCTGTTGAGAATCCTTATCTGGAACTGCTTCAAGAGTTGTAGAGTTCAGCACCAATACTTTGTGGACTGGGTCATGAATGGTGAATTTCTCTGGGACTTGGGTCACCATTTTTGGACCTAGACCAACACAACCAAATGTCAATACTTCACATTGAAAATGGAAAATTCAATCCTTCCTAGCCCATAGGGAGGGTCCCACCCAGCCCTCCTCCTGCCTGTGAACTTGAACATCTGTCCACTATACGCCTCTTCCGCCCCAGGCTTCCTGCCATGCTCCAGACAAGCAATTTGGCACATATGTGAGCACATGGATTTCTAATTTTGACACATGGGTTCAAATCCAAGCTCTGTGACTTACTGCTTTAGGACATAGGATAAGTCAGTAAATCTCCCCAACCTTCAATGTCCTCCAGGGTAAAATGGCGTAATAACAACACCTACCTTGCAGGGGCATTGGGAGGTTTAAAATGCTTACTCAAACAAATGGCCCTTAGCCTACCTCGTGCTCATAGCCAGGTGTCTGAGTATGGAAAGAACTCCATACATATTAATCATTATCCTTCTTAACCCTACCTCCTGTGCCCTCCATGGTGGCCAGGGGATTTCCCAGGGCAGGGCTCCCGGGAGAACATTCAGGCCAGTCCTGCCCACTGGTGGGGCCTTGCACAGAAACCCTCCCTACTGGGCCTCTGAATGGGCAGGAGGCCTTCCCCTCACTGAGGGACTTGGGCACCTGATTGATGGGTGCAGGAGCCCACGAGTGGGCCAATGACAGTCTTGGATGGTGTTT
>JAPYXV010002260.1:0-13286 GCA_028533065.1 Trachops cirrhosus
ACCCAGAAGGTGGAGTCCACCACTTTCCAGGTAGGACTGAGGCAGGCCCAGGCCACTGCTGAGATAGCCGAGCCCCACTCCCCAGAGGGCTGCTCCAGGCCACGCTGACCTCCCTTGGCATCAGTGGCCGGAGGCCCCGCCCTGCTGGACGGAGGACTTCGCCTGCCCACTGTCCACCCGGCTGCGGAGATCCTTCCTTGCAGGACGCTGACGACTCCCTTGCCCACTGTGCTGCCTCCCGACCTGCAGACTGAGACTCTGGGACTGGGGCTCCTTCTCCCCACTGCTGGCTGCGTGTGTGTGTGTGTGTGTGTGTGTGTGTGTGTGTGATACTTCTCTTAGGTTGTCGGAGTGTGAGCAGGTACTAATGTACGTTGATGTTCTCCTCTGAGTGAACCTGCGTTCAATAGAAGCTGAGTCAGTAGCACGGTCACTGCGTGTGACTCTGGTCTCGTCCTCGGTGCCGGGCTGCTGAGCAGGCAGTGAGTGAGCGATTGCCCGGCTGACTTACAGGAGAGACCGAGTCTCCAACATATGCTTGCGACACCCCCGCCCACAGGTCCGCACACTGACTTGGGGCGCTGCAGTTCTGACGGCGTGACCGCCCACTGCCTGCTCACTTCGGGAGGGTGCCTTCTGAGTGCAGTGTGGCGAGAGACTTTCCGGAAGGGACGGCGAGAGAGTGTGGCAGGGAGTCAGACACCACTGAGCTGTGCGGCTGGCTCCACTGATGTGACAGCCGGGAGCCCCAGCACAGGGCTGAAGTGCGAAGCGGGGCTCCGCTTGGTGCTGGGTTGGACTCTCCCGGCTGGAATAACATTCTCCGGGCTGCGCAGTCCGCCCACATCTCTCCGCCCAGGAGGAAGTTTAGTTTGGCTGATGTAAACTCAAAACAGGGAAAGAACGGCTTTTCCTGTTCTTCTTCTGGGTTAGGCTGCAGTTTTGAGTTAGTTGTTGTGATTACCTGAACTGACCTATATGAGGGAAATGTGATCTTTGGCGTTTGACGGCGACCTCTGGCAGACTCCGGGAGGACCCCGGCTGAGCTCTGAGGTGACTGCCGGCTGCTCCCACGCCCGCGCGGTCTGTGTTCTTACCGGACCCCCCTGCGCGTAGGGCTGGCCCTCTGCACGGGAGAACGGCCGAGGGACAGGTTCTAAACTCTCCTGAAGAAGGCCGTGTTTTGGAGAAAGCGGAAAAACTGTACTCGACAGTGAAGGAACGGCTGTGCTCAGAAGTGGCAAAAGGTCTTTCCCGGTGAGGTCTGGGACCACCCGTTTCCTCCGGGCCGACAGCACGCACTCAGTCACTCCAGCTGGCCTGGGGTCGCAGTGCCCGGGCCACGGCGGAGTGCGTGGGCGAGGCCGGACGGCGCGCAGGCCCACCGGCCCGGGGAGCGAGGCCCGCGCTGCGTGCCCCCGGTGTCGGCCTTCACCCGGGAGCGCGGGCAGCCCGAGGGAGGGGGCCCGCAGTCACCCTCACTCCCTCGGGAAGATGGTCTCACGTGAGGAGTTCACAGAGGGGGCGCCAGGGTTGGCTGGCTGAAGCAGTTCTGTTGTGTCCCCGGAGGCCCCAGTTTTCCTGCCTTGCTGTGCTCCCGCCCTGGGCTCGCTGACTTGTTCTCGGGCCTTTGTGTGACGAGGCGGCCGCCGTCCTGCTGCTGTCGCCCGCGGGAGCAACAACACACGGCAGAAGTGCGGCTTCTTTTTCCCAGGTATCTCTCTTCAATCTTTCCAAGAAGGTCCTCCCTCTCCATGAAACTTCATGTCTTACGAGAGCCGGGCCAGAACCTGTACAACGGGGCTGGACTAGGCTCGTATCACTTGCCTGTGGTGTCAAACTCGGTGAATAAAAGCAGTGGAATTTATTCTGTCACGGTCGTGGAGGCCAGAAGTCCAAAACCAGTGTCCCTGGGCCGAGACGAAGGTGTCGATGGGGCCGTGCTCCCCGAGGTTCCGGGACCAGCCCGCTCCTCGCCCTCCACCTGTGGGGCCGCGGGCGCCGCCGGGCTCACGGCCGCTTCGCTCCGGCCCCGAGGCTCTCCCTGCTCCGTTTCCACGGCTCCGTTCCCACTGCACGTGCTCGTCAGTCCCTCTGCCCCTCTCTCAGGGCCCTTGTGATGGCGTTGAGCGTGGTCCAGATCCTGAAGGATGATCTGCTCGGCTCGGGATCCTAGTTTAATCCCATGTGCAGAGATCCTTCCAAATAAGATGACATTCACAGGTCCCAGGGGCTAGGTCCTGAGAACTTTGGGGGCACTGGTCAACCTGCTCCAGTCAGGCCAAACCCGATTGTCCAAGTAAAAGGATGGACATTCTCACAGTGACAGAGCCGTTAAACCCGTTACTGGCAGGAGGGAGGGAACTGCCATGATTGTTTTATACTAACCTGCGTTTTCTAAGTCAGCTGAGTGCGGCGTGGGCTCGGAGGCGCGGGAACCCAGTAGCGGGAAGAGGCCGGGCTCCGACCCTGAGGAGGCAACGGTGTGGCTGCTGCTGCTGGCGTGTGGCTGCGTCTGTGACGGCTCAGGGAAGCAATGGATAGAGTGAGGCAGGAAAAACCGTCAAAGCTTGTACAGAACAAAGATGAAGGGGTGTATACTGAAATGTCACTCATGGTTTTCTGGGTGTGGTAAAAACATGGGTGATTTTTCTTTTCTCTCCTTTTTGTCTTTTTCAGACTTTTAATTGAAAGTAGCTATGTTGCTTAAATTAAACATATACTTTAATAATAAACCAATATAGCATTATGTTGTTAGAGGATAATACTGGAGTTTTTTATAGATGATATCAGTGGACTTCATATCACTTCACTTAATTTCTTTATATTGTTTAGTTTACGGTACCATGAAATTTCTACAGCAGTCACCCAGGTAAGTTCCGCTTCTGAAAATACTGGGCCCCTCACATTGTCACTGAAGGTGGCTTTCTGAAGCACAGGCTGTGAGGTCCATCCTGCGTCTCCTCAACCCTGTTTAATGTCTCTATCGCTTTAGAAAATGTCTTTAAAGAATTGGCACCCTCTCCAGGGTCTCATCCAAATCCTTTTCGAAGCCCTGCGCGCCGATGCCGACCACGCTCAGTCCTACACCTCTCGCTCCCCGGCTCTGCCCCGCAGGCTGACGGCTCACCGGGGGGTTCTCCCGGGAGCTGCCGCTGCGCAGAAGCCCTCTCGGCCCCTCGGGTGCGTGTGGTGTCAGAGAGCCTCCGCTCGCTCTCTGCCGACCCCTCACTGTGCGTTCCTGTGTCGGTGGTCATGTGCTGGAGTGACTACAGGGAGTTAGGCGGTAAATCAGTTTTACAAGCATATATCATGCTAGCAGTTGGCCTTCCTAATGAATGGCATTCCTATACTCCTGACTCCCTTGCTTATCCGTTGTTTTTTTTTTTTTGGAGGGGGGTAAACTTCTGTTGTCTTGTCTGTGCTTTCTGTGTACACACCAGTGAACCAAGGCAAGAAGGAGCAGCCCTTGGTAATGACCCTCTCAGTCACGTACTGCCAGTCATCAGTGCCTGCCTGGACTCGGGCGCGGCCCGTGGTCCGCAGCCTCTGTCCCAGCCGGGGTCCGTCGAGCAGGCCTGGGGACACAGGCCCGTCTCTGACCCTCCCCGCTCCCTCAGCTACAGCAGACACAGGAGCGGGTGGCCAGTGGGTCTGGAGACGCCCAGGGCCCCACGGCCCCACAGTGCTGTCACCTCAGGCATCCGCCGTCGGCTGCGGTGGGACAGGGTCCCCTTTCCGAGTGTGGACTCCACGTGTGCGTGGCATTTGTGAGACTCGGCTGAGCTCCGGCGGAGAGAGGGCCAAGTCTTCCTGCTTTCTCCCCAGCCACCGGGACAGAGTGGGTTTTGACCTCTGAGCTACACCCGACCTCGTGCCCAACACACGGTAAGGGCTTAATGAGCGTTGTTGGATGAGCAGAAGTGAGGGAAGGAAGCGTGGGAAGGAGTGGGGGAGGTGGCTCAGTGCAGGTCAGACCAGACGTGGCTCCCACCGGGAAGGACCCCTGACCCCCAACCTCTGCCCTGCGCAGAGGCTGCCACAGTGAGTGACTCTGCAGCCCGCTCCCCCAGGGCACTTTCAGCGGTTCCTCCCCCCCGCCCCCCAGGTGCACGGGGTGGAGGCCTCTCTGAGCCTGGAGACAAGGGCTTTGTGAGTCGCTGAGCAGCATGCAGATGGCGATGAGCTGAGTGAGGCACCGGGAGCAAGTCTCGGGAGCTGTCCCAGGAGAGATGCCTGCGCCTCCTCTTTGTCGTTGGAGTTTTCAAAGTTGTCCCCAGTGTAGACCAAGTCAAAGGGTCCGTGATTAAAATGTCCACTCTGAAAACCTGAGCAACTTAGGAATCGCAGGGACAGGGCCATCTGGAGGTGGTTTATAGATAGGACTCGCCTTTCAGCCCAGCGCGGTCTCCCCAGAGAGCCCTCTGTGCCGTTCCTCTGAGAACGCGGGCGCGCCAGTGCATCACCTGTCTCTCACCGTGCCAAACGCGGGGTAAAGCTTCCGGGCACCTGCAGGTTGGGGAGGCTTTCCTCTGTTTGTGCTGCGATGACTGACCCCCCCAGTCCAATACTGAACAGAACCCCATGCCCTGGACACACAGTGACCGCGCCCGGGCCCTGTGCTCCCTCCCCTCCGGTCCTGCTGGTGTGACCGGGAGCCGCTCCTGCCGTCCCCTCCTTCCCTTCCTGCAGGCCCGTCGAGGGCAGCACGGCCATGGCCGCTGCGGGTGCTTCTCCGGAGCAGCCCGGTGGCGACAGATCCGTCTGCGCAGCCGTGCCTCGCGGGGCCAAGGCTTCCAGGACCGCGTGGGCCGGGGCAGCGGTCCCCGCTGCCCTTGCACTGCCCTGTCTGTGGGTGGCATCGACGTCCTCTCCCTGCCTCTGCGCGTGGGAGCGATGGAAGCCGGTGAGTGCCGTGCCCTGGGATCGTGATGTCCTCCCAGACCTCGTGGCTGCTCAGGCGGCGGCAGGGACCAAACACGCTCCAGCTCGAGGGAGCGCCTGCGGCCCTGACCTCTCTTCTCCAGCCCCGGTCCTCCGGCCCGCACTCCTGGCACCCACAGCGCACACGCACGCGGCCCGTCCGGGCTCCGGGCTGGAAGGCCTCGCGCGGCCGCTCCGGGACGTGGCGGCAGATGACACGGCTGACGGGTGGTGCAGGACAGACTGGCCTGGAACTCACGGCACGAGAAACACGGGGCTTATGCAGCAGGGCCTTCTGGAGGCCGGAACGGAGATGTTTTCGTTCGGCAAATACAGGTGGCCCTCGAACAGCATCGGGGTCAGGGGACCCGACCCCCGGCATGGGTGGAAATCCACCTGTAACTTCCGATTCCCCCCAGAACTTAACTGCTAACAACCTGCTCTTCACGGGAAGCCTTACGGGCAACACCAGTCGCCAGTTCAGAAGTGCTGTATGTTATATGCATTATGCACTGTGTTCCTTCAGAAAGTGAGCTGGACGAGGAAAATGCTGTTACGATGATCATAAATAAGAGAAAACACGTCTGTAGTATTTACTGAAAAACCTGCGTGTGCGTGGGCTCACAAGTTCAGATTTGGGTTGCTCGAGGCCCAGCTGTATACAGCAGTGATTCCCAACCTGCGTCATCTCCCGGCACACACAGACCAACTACTGAAATGCGGCGGCACTGGGAAATCCACTTGTGTCCGATCTGACAAGGAAACGGGTGTGACTTTGACTCATCACCCTGGCTGGCCGTTGTGGTGTTGGCCGTTGCGATCGTCATTTGACAGTCTCAGGGAGGAGAGGCGGTGCCCCCGACTGGGTACTCGGGCACCGGCGTCTTGCGGAGTTCCCGCGGGGCGCCGGCAACAACCGCTGGGCTACCGCACGGCAGGCGGGTCTGCGCCGCCCCAGACACGGCGGGCACGGGCGCGGTGTGTGCTGAGACGGAGCCCGCGCCTTGCCTCCTGTCTCCCGCTGGGCCCCACCCCTCCCCCTGCCTCCCCAGCATTTTGCAGCATCGGTTTTCCGACAGGGCAAAGAACGGTCTTGGTGTGTGTCAGCATTTCTAGAAGGAAACGGAGTGCACCTTCTACAATTATGCTAGAATTTCTTAATTTGGGAACCAACCTAAGGCCCTCGGTCTCACGATGTAAACACAGGAAGTGACGTTTGACCAGCCCCCCCTGCCGGAGGGAGCTCACAGTGTGAGTCTTCCCAGGGGCGCCTGCTGGGGCCCCCTCCTGGGTGGTCCGGCACAGCACTCTGTTTCTCAGACAGGAAGAGGGCCCTCTCCGTGAGGCTCCGGGCACCTCCGGGCACAGACGCTCACGGAGGCCGAGGCTCCGCGCCGGGCAGACGTGGGGTGCTGAGCTGGGACCCGGCAGGCGGGGGCAGCCCCGCAGGGCCTGAGGTCAGCGTCCAGGAGAGAAGGCCTCGCCTGCATTGCAGGACCTGGTCGCCCTGGGACCAGGGCGAGAGAGAGGCCCGAGGGCAGTGAGTCCAGCAAGTGGCCGTGGAGTGGGTGTCCAGGACCTGCAGAGCCGTCCTCAGGGGGCAGCATGAAGCTGGTGGGAGGGAGGGGACGGGGCTGCGTGGCAGTCTCACTGACCGTGCCCTGGGAGGGGAGGGGACCGAGGTCTCGCCTGGGCTGGGGGAGCAAACGGCAGAGTGAGTGTCGAAACTCTGGCAGAACCGCAGTGCCTCGGCTTTCCTGGTGCTTCTGAACTGGAGGGGCACTCGTCCCACATCCGTGAAGAGCAAGGCTCTGGGGAACAAACAAGAGTGCGGGAGTAACAGCAGCGACTGGTGTGGGACAGTGCCAGAAACCAGCGAGGCAGGTGCCCCAGTCAGTGTCAGCAGGGAAGGGAAGGCAGAGGCCCCGGCGCCAGAGCCGCCGAAGAGGGGACCCGAGAGGACAGTGGGTGCACGTGTGGTGGAGGAGCGGGAAGCACCCTGTGCTGGGAGAGGGCACGACCCCCGTTGTGCTAGGAAGGGCCGGCCAGCAGTCCCGCGGTGCCCCGCGGTGGAGCAGGGCGGGCAGCTCCGGTGCAGGGACCGTGCCGGAGCCGCCCTGAGACTGGCAAGAATGAAGGGGGGTGGGCGCGCTGGGGGAGGGCTCAGCACCCAGGACCCGGGCACTGCCGCCCCGAGCTGACGTGCGGAAAGCCTGCAGGAGGGGCTGAGACACTGGGGACAGGCGGGGCAAGGAGAGGACGGGGGTCCTGCGAGAAGCATGTCCTCTCAAAGGTTGAGGGTGTCACCAAGGTGGCACAGGGCAACCAGAATCCCCACTAAAAAAACACCAAAAAACTCAGTCAAAATAGTAGAAATACAGACCTATCCTATGGAAACCTCTTTCCACATTCCTTGGATGTTGGTCTTTATACGAGGGTTTCTGTGGCCTCAGCCGGACGGTCTGCAAACCAAGCCGGGCTGCCCGATGCTCAGGTTCAGTAACTTACCAACAGCCCGGGTATGTTCTCGAAACTAGCAGACGGGAGAAAAGGACCTGTGAGAAGCCGGCTGGGGCACCTTCTTCAACATTCTGAAGTTCAAGGTCCCAAGTGACCACAGTCCAGGGAGGAACAGGAAGCTACAGTAACTTCGCACAATTTTGGCCAAAATGCTAATGAGCGCAAAAATTTGAGTGCTCGGGACAAGTGAAGAAGAGAGGCTGAGGGGCGCGGGGGCACTGTAGTGGGAATCACTGGAACGAGGCTCTTCCTTCACCCCCACGACTTGTGGGGCATCCCTGAGACTTGTATTCTTCCCACGGAGAACACGAGCTGAAGCGGCGGTCCCCAGGATCGCCTCCACCCATGACAGCTGGTGAACTTGGGTCCCGGCGGTTCGCAGACTGGAAGCTTCCCTTCCAGACTCCGCAGAGCAAGCGCTGGTTTGCCTGGCATGGCCTCCGCCGACGCGTGATTCTGCCCCTCCCCCAGCAGTGTCTCCTGGTGGAAGTGCGGGGACAGGTCCTTCTGTGACTGTGACAAGATCTCACTGAACAGTGGCACGTTCCCCCGTGGCCCCGTGTTCACCGTGCCTGCGGTTCTCGGCTTGGTCCAAGCCTCCCCCGTCTCATCCCTTTGCCCGGCGAGAAACCGGCGGCTTCTCCAGACAGGGGCTCCGCCGCCCGGCCAGACAAGCCAGCCTGTCCCTGAGCGGCGCCCAGCCCTGACGCCGGGCCCGGGGCTCGGGGAGAGACTGCTGAGGGCTTTGCCTGGCCCTGAGTCCGGTGATGGGATAAGTGTGCTGACCTGTGACCTGACTCGTAACGACGGTGCTTTCACTCGGGGGCCCCCCGCAGGGCAGGCCTGGTCTGTGCTCCAAGGTGGGGGCTGCAGTGCTTCCCCAGCGCCCACCTGAAAGCGCTCAGGGGCACTGTACCTGCCCGGTCCCTGCTGGGACCAGGGCTTCTTCCTGTGTGCGCTCCCGGAGCACCTGCTGAGGTCATGGGTGTGCGGCAGTGGAGTGGTAGCACGCCGGCCACGTCACGCGGGCACCTGTCCCCGACTGCTCCCACACTGCACCAGCGGGGTGGTCACGGCAAAGACGTCACAGCTGCAAGAACTAGATACTTACCGGGGCCCGGAGGGGACGGGAACGAAAACCCCTGCTGGGAGAGCAGACTGGAGTCCTGCACGCGTCCTCGACGGCCTCCCTCCCGCCTCCGATGGGACGGTCAGAACGGTTCGGGTGTTATTCTCTGACGCTGGTTCCCTAGGAGAGTGGTTCCCTAGGACGGTGGTTCCCCAGGAGAGTGGTTCCTTAGGAGAGTGGTTCCCTAGGAGAGTGGTTCCCCGGGACAGTGGTTCCCCAGGACAGTGGTTCCCCAGGAGAGTGGTTCCCTAGGACGGTAGTTCCCTAGGACGGTGGTTCCCTAGGAGAGTGGTTCCCTAGGAGAGTGGTTCCCGAGGACAGTGGTTCCCGGGGACAGTGGTTCCCTAGGACAGTGGTTCCCTAGGAGAGTGGTTCCCTAGGAGAGTGGTTCCCTAGGACGGTGGTTCCGGAGGACAGTGGTTCCCCAGGACAGTGGTTCCCCAGGACAGTGGTTCCCTAGGAGAGTGGTTCCCTAGGACGGTGGTTCCCTAGGACGGTGGTTCCCTAGGAGGGTGGTTCCCTGGGACGGTGGTTCCCCGGGACAGTGGTTCCCCGGGACAGTGGTTCCCTGGGACAGTGGCACTCAACCATCTGTAATACCTGCTAACACACAGTCACATGCGCGCACACACGCACAGTAGAGGATTCGCTCTCCTGTGTGTTTGGCTTTACACGGAGTTGCAGTGCGTACGACCCTGATATCAGAACAAGGAGATGAAGAGGCTGGATCCGTGCTCTCAGTCTGCTCATCACAATCACCACGACAGGACGGCTTCACAAACAGCACGAATGTCCCCTCTCCCAGTTTCCGAGGCCAGAAGCCCAGAATCAGGGCGTCGGCAGAGTTGGCTCCGTCTGGGGTCTCTGAGAGAGACCCTGTTCTGTGCCTCTGCCCAGGGCCCGGTAGCTGTCAGGACCCCTGGTGCACCCTCGCCGTGTCGCTGAGGCACCTCCTCCTCCATGTCTGTCCCACGTGGGCTGTCTCCCTGTGCATCTGGGCGTTAAATTCCCCCGCCTTTCTCTTGTGAGAGCACCTGTCCTGGGACTTAGGCCTATGCCAAGTCCAGGATACTTTCACCTTGACCTAATCACACCTGCTGAGACCCCTTTATCAAATAAGGTCATGGTCACAGGTGCTGAAGGTGTGCTCCGCAGAGTGGGGGACTTGGACAGACTGACCCACTCCAGACGGTATTTGGCATTTTCCTGGCACTAACAGTGACATTTTTTCTCAACCCTGTGATAGTGATTGAGATCAGCAGATCTGTCCTGTGTTGTAGGAGGACTTGTCTGTCAGTCCCTTTGTCCCAGACCGAGATCGGATTGGGGGTTCCTGCATGTTGAGGTGTGTGAGGTGTGGTGCTTTCCCACTGCCCTCTGTGGGTGCCCTCACCTGGTCTGACCAACCCCCCTTAGGCAGCATTAGGAGATGTGTCGGAGGTCAGGGGGGTCTGGGGGGGCGCTGTGGGCTGCTCCTGTAAGTGGGAGGCTGTGCTCTCGAGCAGAAGAGCTTGGGTCTCTCCGGAAACGGTCCAGGCCAATCACTGTCCGTCCAGCCTTGGGAAAATCTGAGGCTGTGATCTGGTTTCTCGCCGTGTAAAGAGAAGTAACAATGCCTTGCTACCCCAGCAGGGAGCTGTGTGAGTTTGCTGACACCCGTAAAGCTCCCTGAGAAAGGAGAGGCTTACCTAAGTCCCTGGTATTATTCGCAAGGCTCACACTCCCCCCAAGGAGGACGCCATCAATGGGGCCATTGTGCTGCTGGTGGACCGTGGTCCAGAGTCTGCTCAGAGTGGGGAGATCGAGTTGTGGGCGGCTGTGTGGGTTTTCTGTGTCCGTGCCAGGGTGCGTCCAAACCGCCGCACAGTGGCCATCCTTGGCAGGGTCGGGGGGAGCGGGGGGACGCAGTCACACGAGAGACCGCCGGGTTGCAGCGCCGTGTCGCACGGGACTTTACTCACTGGTCCTGATGGCAGGAGGAACGGGGCAGACACCGGCCACGGGGCAGACACCGGCCGCGTGGCCCAGCCACGTGGCAGAACCGGGAGGCTGCTGTCTCGGCCGCCACACTGACCCACTGCCCCGGCTGAGGGTGCTTGCGACCGGGAGGATTTTTATTACAGCTTCTCAGCCTGACTTCTGGCTCGTGGACCAGGACTAGCCAGGGTTCTGAGTCAGACGCCGCGTTCGGGTGTGGGGCCTGCTCTCTTCACTACAGGCGCGAACGTGCGGGACGCGGTGCGGCATCCGCCCTGTCGGCAAGGCCAGGGGCTCTGCCTTCCGATGTCACATCTCGTGGCATAGATTGTCACGAGCGCATGTGCACGACAGTCTTTCCTGTAAACCAGCCGGGCACCGAGGACCAGACCAGACTCACGCCCAGGCACTGCGCCGATCCCAGCTTCCGCCGATGCAGGCCCCTCGGAGCCCTGTGTCCTGCCGTGTGTAACGCGCACCCACACTTCTGTGCGTGTTGTGTGGTTGTGTGCAGGGTTATTACACCTACGGCATATCCATCATATCCGTGTGTAAAGAGCACCCTTGTTTGTCCTTCAAAAATTTGTACAAAAAAGTGCCTTTTACACAGAAAAATACAAGCAGAATACCAACATACATTAGTACCTGCTCACACTCCGACAACCCAAGAGAAGTATCACACACACACACACACACACACACACACACACAGACACACACACGGCCAGCAGTGGGGAGAAGGAGCCACAGTCCCAGAGTCTCAGTCTGCAGGTCGGGAGGCAGCACGGTGGGCAAGGGAGTCGTCAGTGTCCTGCAAGGAAGGATCTCCGCAGCCAGGTGGACAGCAGGGCAGGCGAAGTCCTCCGTCCAGCAGGGCGGAGCCTCCGGCCACTGATGCCAAGGGAGGTCAGCGTGGCCTGGAGCAGCCCTCTGGGGAGTGGGGCTCGGCTGTCTCAGCAGTGGCCTGGGCCTGCCTCAGTCCTACCTGGAAAGTGGTGGACTCCACCTTCTGGGTCTGTTTGATAAATGTCTCGGCCCCCGAAGGCAAGTGTGGAGTCTCCCCAGGAGCCTGTGTGTGTGTGGTCCCGCTCTGCTGACGTGGCTGTTCTGCCCACGTGTGCAGCTGTCTTGGGCGTGTCTCCTTGGCAGATGGGTCTGCTCTGAGGCAGGTAGGTTCCCTCGTGAACCAGAGTGTCACGGCTGACTGGCAGCCATCCTGGCTGACACCAGTGACGCCCTTTGTTTTGTATACGTTATGGTACCTTGACCAGACCGACCCCATTTTATCGGTCCTGCTGTCCACACAGATCACTAGTTTAGCTCAGTGTGGTAGCTACAAAAGGTACTGCCTGGGGTTTTAAAAATGACAGTGCTCACTTAGAGTTGCTAAGGGATTACACCCACAGGCTTACCTGGATTGGTTTCTCTCAGTGGTTATTTTAATGTTTTCACATTTAAAAAGCTAAGGGGGAATCACAGAATCATTTGAGCTGTGGGTAACGTGCCTCAATACTTATTCCTGTTTGATAACCTTTCAAATCCCACGGACAGCTGACAGTCTCCCTCCTTCTTTTCGATGACAACCGCGGGCAAATGAATGTGACGTGAACGAGCTGAGGACCCCAGCGGCAGACAGGAGGCTGTACCTAGGAATCTTACATTTGAGTCGGGTCACGTCTCTGGGTCTAAAGCAAAGGGTGTGGGGAGGTCCGTGGGGTGCTCGGGCCCTCCCTCCAGCGCTCCCGTGCATTCTGTTTCAGAGAGCCTTTCGTTGTTCGTTCACCCATCGAGTGCCCGTGGTGAGCGCCTGCCACGCACTGAGCAGTAAGCTAGGAGTGCAAAGGTACGAAAGGCACAGTCGTGGCCCGCGTGGGGCCCGTCACCCAGGGAAGAACCAGGGGTCACGTGTCAAGATGGAGCCTCAGTCAGACCCGGAGCACCTGAAGGGCATTTCATCACGTGTCTTGCCTCAGGCTCCACGTTCAAGGTCCAGCCACCTCCCACTGACCTGTCTTTTCTCCTTGGAATGCCTTCCACAAGTGTCAGGAGAACCACGGCCCAAACAGAGTCCCCCAGTCCCTCCAAGTTCACGTGAGCCCGGCCACTTCTGGAGGACACAGAGCCACGTGGTCCGATGGGCCGGGGAGGTTCCAGGTCCCACTGTCCAGGTTCTGGGTGACGTGGCCGGGAAGCTGTGCGCAGAGGACTCACCAGGACGGGACCCACCTGCTGGAAATCAGTCCCAGTGCACATTCTGAGGCCCAGGCTGGCGGTGCCCACTTGGGGTGGCCAAGTTCACAGGCTCCGAAGGAGCCACGTGCCTGAACAAGGCCAAGTGTGCCTGTGAGCCCGACGTGGACACCGGAACATTCGCAGCCGACCTCCTGGTGAGCTCCGCAGAGGCAGACGCTCGAGTCTCGGCCGCACTGCCCGAGCCTTAGGCCTGCCCTTGTCACGGCACCGCAGTGCCTCGGGACAGGCTGTCTGGGAAGCACGAGAGCGAGATGCGGAGAGATGCTCTGAGGAGCGGCTGGGGCACCGCCCACCTTGCTCACGGGTTCGGGTTCTTCGGCAGTTTCCCAGCCGGCCCTGCTGCTTACTTTTTCTAGACCAGCCCCTGCCCTTGTCCCAGTTTTGTTCAGGGCAGCACTGTAGTGTCTGCGCGCTCTCCTAGCCCCTCACTCCCAGCGGAAGCAGGTGACGTGACCTGAGCCAATGAGAAGTGAGGTAGGGTCCG
>JAPYXV010002261.1:0-13285 GCA_028533065.1 Trachops cirrhosus
TGATAGGTTGGCTATCTCTTGGTGACTTAAAAGGATGGGTTCTGGGGCTTTCAGTTGTTCTTCTGTTTGAGCCATCTCTTTTTTTTGTTTGTTTTGGTCTTGTTGCACCTGTTAGGTATGAGGTGGGGAGCCTTAGGTGTTCACCAGGGTGGGGCACCCCAGTCACTGGGTTGCGATGCTATATGTGGGGGTGGGGCCCAAGAAGGCACAATGGCACTTGCTCCGCTCTATCTAGCCCCTAGTCCCTTCCGCCACTTCCCCCGAGCAAACTGGGCCCCTCTGGTGCCAAACCCATGTGGGTGGGCTTGTGCACCCCATGGGAGTTTCCTTTTCAATCAGTGCCCCAAGGCTCTATTTCCCGGTGCTGGGATCCTGGGTTACGCGCAGTGCCTTGCTTCACAATCGCCACCTCGCTGAGCCTGCCAGCCGCCGATTGCACGCCCAGGGTCTACCTGCTGCAGTCTTGCTCGCCCCAGTTGCCTTGCGTGCCCCAGTTGCCTTACACACCCCAGTTGCCTTACGCATCTGGTCCCAACGCTCTCTGCTCCGCAACCCATGCCTGGCTGCCCAACTCCGCCTCTCCTACCCTGCTGGATGAACATGTCTATTTTAACTCCTTGGGTGTCCGACTTCCATACAGTTCAATTTTGTCAGTTCTGGTTGTTATTCTGTTTCTAAATTGTTGTTGTCCCTATCTTGGTTGTAAGAGGAGGCACGGTGTATATACCTATGCCTCCATCTTGACAATTCATAAGCTTTAAGTTTTGCGCAGTCTGAGTGCATGAGGCAATCCTGCATCTTCCTATTCCACTCCTGCCCCAGAACGTGAACTGTCCCTTTGTCTAGCAAATCTAGGCATATCTGCTCCCCACCTGTTGGTCACTTGGTAGCCATGTTGGTTATCAGATCAACTGTCATGGTATCACAGTGCCTGTGTTCAAGCAATCCTTGTTTTTTTGTTATAATTGTTCTATTTTATTATTCAATTATATCTTACTGTGCCCAATTTATAAATTAAACTTTTTCATAGGTGTGTATGTACAGGAAAAAGCATAGTATTTACAGGGTTCAGTACTATCTGCAGCTTCCAAGCGTCTGCTGGGAGCCTTAGAATATCTCCCCCACAAATAAAGGGGGGCTACTTTTGAAATGTATACATATATAATATGTATGAGTGTACATGCACGTTTTTCCCTCACAGTAGCTTACCTTTTTTACTCTTTTATTACTGTCTTTTAAAGACAAGAAGTTCTAGGTTTTAATGCAGTTTAACATTAGAGCTTTCATATCCTGTTTACGAAATTCTCTCATGTTATCTATCTTTAAGGAGGTTATTATTTGACCATTCACATTTAAATCTACAATCCACTGAGAATTAATGTTTTTTAAATCAACGATGTTAAGGCATAATCCCTACATGATAAAATGAACACTTATGGAATGTAGTCATATATAGTTCAATGAAATTGGACAAACGTGTATATGTCCATGTAACCATTTCCCTATTCAAGATAGAGAACATTTTTACCACCCAACAAAGCCCCTTCAAGCCCACTAGCCATCGATCTCCCACCCCCATCAGTCCTAAGCAACCCCTAATCTGATGACTGTGACTACAGATTAGTTTTGCCTACTATAAAATCATAGAGCACATATTCCTTTGAGTCAGGCTTTATTCACTCAGCATATTTTTGAGATTTATCCACGATACTGTTTATTAAGACATTCCTTTTATAGATGAGTTATATATTCCATTGCATAAATTTACCACAATTTGTTTATCCATTCAAGTGCTGGACATGTGGGCTGTATTTAGTTTTGAGCTATTATGAATAAAGCTGCTATGAACATTCATGTTTTTTGTGGACAGATGTTTTTATTTTGCTTGGCTAAATATCTACAAGTGGAATTGCTGGATCACATAGTAAGTACATGTTTAAATTTATAAAGCAACTGCCAAAATGTTTCTGATTGTGGTTGTACCATTTTACTGGCACACCTTGCAGATATTGCAGGTTTGATTCCAGACCACCACAATAAAGCAAGTGTCAGGTCCACCACGATAAAGCAAGTTGTAATGGTTTTTGCTGGTGGAGTCTTGCCTATCTTTTTTTAAATGCAACATCTGTGAAGCACAATGAAGCATAGTGTAATAAAATGAGGTATATCTGCTTACTGTCACTAGCAATGCATGAGAGTTCTAGGTGATTCACATTCTCACATTCATTTTCACAATGGGAATTGTTGGCCTTTTCATTTTAGCCACTCCAGAGTATGTCAGGTGGTATTTCCCTGCTGTCTAATTTTGTTAAGCATCTTTTCATGTGCTTAATAGCACATTTTTTATGAAGTGTGTTCAAACATTTTATCCTATTTTTTTTAATCTTATTATTGTGTGCAAGAGTTCTTTATAAATTCTGGATACAAGTCCATTGTTAAGATATGCATTTTGAGAATATGTACTCCCAGCCTTTGCTTTGCCTTTTTATTTCCTTCATAAAAAACTTTGATAAAATCCAGTATATCAATTGTTTTCTTCTGTCATTAGGATATTTTATGTTCCTGCCTAGAAAATCTTTGCCCACCTCAGGGGCAAAATCTTTTTCTTCTATGTTTTCTTCTGCATAGCTGTAACTTTTACATTTAGTCTATTAATCCATTTTGAATTAATTTGTGTATACAATTATAGAGATAAAGATTCACTTTTACTTATTCATAGGATATTCAGTTTGTTCCAGCACCACTGTTGAAAAAAATATTCTTTTGCTATTGAATTATTTTTGTGCCTTTATGAACATTAATTAACTATATATGTATGGGTCTATTTCAGTACTATAGTCTAGTCCATTGATTCATATGTCTTTTCCTGTGCCAATACCATACTGTCTTATATAAGTCTTAAAGTCTGGTAGTATAAAGTCCTCCAAAAATAACAGTCATAATTCTCAGACAACATAACCCCTCCAGAAAATCCACTAGAACCTACAAAAAGCTACTAGAACTACTAAATAAGTTTAGCAGGCCTGTAGGATGGAATATCAAAATACAAAAATCAGTTGTATTTTTATATACTTGTATGAACAATTAGAAATTAAATATTTTTAAATGCCACATCAAAATATGAAATACTTAAGATAAATCTGACAAAAGATATAGAAACTGAAAATCACAAAACATTGCTGACATTAAAGGAGACCTAATAAATAGGATATACCATGTTGATGGATCTGAAGACTTAATATTATTGAGATGTCAATTCTCCACAAATTGATCTATAGATTCAATGCAATTACTCAAAATCCCAGTGGGCTTTTTTGTAGAAATTGACAAGTCAATACTGAAATTCAGATGAATATACAGAGAACTAAGAATGGTTTCCAAAATAACTTTGAAAAAGAAGAACTAAGTTAGAGAGTTAACCCTGCAATAGTCAAAACAGCAGGGTACTGATGTAAAAACAAACAGATCAATGATACAGATAGAATGTAGAGCACAGAAATAAATCCACTTATATGGATAACTGATTTTAAACAAAGGTGCAGCCCTGGCTGGTGTAGCTCAGTGGATTGTACACAGGCTGCAAACCAAATGGTCGCTGGTTCGATTCCCAGTCAGGGTACATGCCTGGGTTGCAGGTTAGATCCTTGGCTGGGGGTATGTGAGAGGCAACCACACATTGATATATCTCTCCCTCTCTTTCTCCTTCCCTTCCCCTCTCTCTAAAAAATAAATAAACAAAACCTTAAAAAAATAAACAAAGGTGCAAAGAAAATCAATGGAAAAAGAAGTCTTTCAACAAACAGTGCTATAACAACTGGGATATCCATATGCACAAAAAAGAACTTGGATCTGTACACCACACCCTATGTAAGAATTAAATCAGAATGAATCATAGACCTAAATGTAAAACCTTAAACTATAAAACTCCCAGAGGAAAACATAGAAGAAGATCTTTGTGATCTTGAGCTGGGCAAAGAATTCTTAGGAAAAAATTTATGGACCATAGTTTTGAAAGTTAAAAACTTCTCTTCAAAAGATTCCAAGAGAATGAAAAGACTGACCCAGACTGGGAGAAAAACATTTGCAAAGCATATTACCTGATACAAAACTTGTATCCAAAATATACAAGAGGGAACCCAAAAAAATGGAATTATCTTCTGGAAGGCAGGCCCATTGTAGTACAGGCTTCCCCTGCTAGGTGAGTGTTCTAGGAACCCATATGTAACAGGGTACCGGCTGGCATTGTTGTGAGAGGTTGCATTTTTTTGAAGAAGAAATACAAGGACTATTTAATAGCACATGAAAAGATGCTCACCATTATTGTTCATTAGGGAAATACAAATAAAACTATGAGATACCCACGGGATGACTATTAAAAAAAAAAGAAAGAAAAATTAACAAGTACCAGCAAGAATTTGGAGAAATTGGAATCCTCATACATTGCTGGCAGAAATGAAAATGGTGCAGCTGCCATGGAAAACAGTTTGACAATTTCTCAAAAGTGAAATAAGCCAAACGCAAAAGGGCATATTTTGTATGGTTTCACTTACATACCTAGAATAGACAAATTTGTAGAAATAAAAAGTAGATTAGAGGTTAACAGGGGCTGGAGGGATAGTGGAATGGGGAAATACCGATAAGGGTACAGATTTGCTGTTTGGCTTCATCAAAAACTTTTGGAAAAAGATAGCAGTGATGGTTGCATAGCATTGTGAATGTACTTAAAGCCCCTGAATTTTACACTTAAAATGGTTAAAGTCACAGATTTTTAATAATCTGAACTTTTTTCTTTCACAGAATTTTACAATTCTGCTTATAAAAATAAGCAGAAAAAATAAACAGGAAAATTACAGTTATTTTAATTTACTAAAATCCTCACTAATCAAATGTTTTAACACAATATTTTCTTCCATACTGGAGACGGAAGAGCTGTGACTGCTTCTAGAAAATTCTCTAGTTCTGCTTTCAACTAGCACTGAAATGATTTTAAACTATTCTGTAAATCATAAAAGCTGTTATACTAATACAGTAATCTTTTAACTACTGACTCTCTCCTTTCATAAATAAAAGAGACAAGGAAAGATAGCACATTGTAGAAATAGCCTGAATAACCTGTTATTCTAATTAAATTTGATCATGCTTTTAATTTCCCAAATGTGTTATTTTCATTGAAAAGCAGATTACTTAATAAAGTTGTTTTTCTTTGTCTGGGTAGTTTTAAGTAGCAAAAGGAGAAAACAATATCTAACATTTTTAGATTTTGAACAACCTATAAAATAACTTCTTTTCTCATGAGGTTAAATTAAAACTTACTCTTTTGAGTTTTTCCTTCTTAGTAGTATACAGCTTACCTGCTCTTAAAGATGTAGGAGATTCATTATATCTATTTTCTGGTTCCAGCAGAGAGAAGCACATGCCAAAAGTAAGCATTTCTTCAAGGATTATATAACATTTCAGAGGAAGAAGAAAAAAAGTGCAAAAAGAACCCCAGAAATCTTAAAATACCACTAGTTCTATCCTGAGCCAGCTATACATCCCTACACAAGTCATTTCTCGTAAAAGAAGTGGCTCTGAAGCTATACAATCAACAATTCAGTTCAATCAGCATTTGATGACTACCTTATGTGCAAGATATATTAGATGCAGTGGAGTTCTTTCTGTCAAAGAGACTACACAAACAGATCCATCTTAAAAGATTTTACAATCTAATAGGAAAAAATATTTTAAACAAGCAAATAACCTGCTGCTTCTGCAGTGTGACAGAACATATTTTAGACTTACCAGGTAAATATAAGCTTCTTTTATTTAAAATAAGTAAATTTTCAAAAAGGAGGAGGAGGAGGAGGAGTCGGAGTTAAGGCCAACTCAACATTCAGCTCATGACTCTACACAGCCAGACAGATTTCAGCGAAATGCTCAAGTTTTAATAAAGTACATTATATTTTATAGTTCATGGCAGAAATATAATAAAAGGGACTTTAAAGACATGTAAGTTCAAAGATAATTAGATCCTAAAAGTTTACTTCCCTTTAAAAATATTCCTTTACAAAAGTTAATGTCCACCTTATGGAGACATTATTCACTTCAGTAACACAGTGACCATATCTGATTACTCTGCACCCTGGCTAAGGACTAGGAACTGCATGCTTACTACTTGAATAATCTAGCCAGCTATAGGGTGAAAATACTCCTCAAAACCGAACCAGTGGGGAGGGAGAATAAAGAAAATGGATAGGTCAGTAAACCAATTCAGAGAAAGCCTAAACCACTCATGTGATCCACAGAATTATCGAAAGCAGTTCATCTTTCCCACTACAGAAACCAGGGAGATAAGCAGTCTAGAAGCAAAAGCTGTTTTTTTTCCCCTACCTTCACCTTTCCAGAGTCCAGTGATTCAAAGACAAACAAGAGCATGCTGGATCATATGCTTCCCAATGCCAACATAAAGCAACTATTATTTAACCATGGTGGTCAAAGCACCTAACAAACTGTTATAAGCAGAAGAAATAATGGTGTAAATAAGAAGCCTAATCCAATAAATGAATAGAACTTAAACATGAATCAGTTATTTCAAAAGACAAAAATGACTAATAATCTCATGGAGAATGGAAAAATAAAATGAAATCATTTGAAATAATTTCTCCCTGAAAATTATTTTTCACTTCAGCATATTTACTACAAACAAGAATATAATGAGAATGTGTGTATATGTATATATTTATCTATCTACATATAAATACATACATATATACACATACACCTTTTTTTAAAAATAAGTAATTCCTTTGCCCACCTGGTATGGCACAGTTGGTTGGGGCATCCTCCCATAGACTGAAAGGTCACAGGTTCCATTCCTGGTCAGGGCACACACAATTAGGGTGCGTGCGGGAGGCAACTGATCAATGTTTCTTTCCCTTCCTCCCTCTCTCTCTCTCTCTCTCTCTGGAATCAATAAATATATATTTACAATTTTTTTTAAAAAAAAGAATGAATAATTCCTCAAACAATGTAGCAAGATGGAGGACCAAGCACATGCTAATATTCTCCTTCTACTTAAAATGCCACAAAATGTCAGAAAACTTCTTTTTAATATACTACATCTATAAAAGTACAGAAAAGCAACCAAAAAAGCATGTCATTAAGCAGTCAAAATCACAAATATCCAAAAGATGGAACTGGTTTTCACATCTAAAGGTTATAAACAAGAAAAAATATAAGTGGCCATCTAAAGCACAGGTGGCAAACACAAGGCCCCTGGGCCGAATCCAGCCCTTTACCTTGTTTTATCCGGCCTGGCACCTTGTTTTTCTACCTGGCAGCAGCACCAAGCTCTCACTTAACTGTTACGGAGCAGTTATATTTATACAGTCCTAAAATTATATTCGGCCCTTTTGAAGGCAACCTCAAAGCTGATGTGACCCCAGTGAAAATGAGTTTGACACCCCTGATCTAAAGGTTATAATGGCCAGTAAGCATAAGATGTTCTTCTGTCTAGTAATCAGGGAAATATAAATTAAAACAATGAGATATCATTTTATCCAGCAGATTAGGAAAATATTAAAAATAATAATAATGGTTTAGAGCAAGGATCTGGAAAAATAAGGGACTCTCTTTTACTGTTGGTGAGAAAGTAAGCTGAAAAAGACTTTAAAGGTAGTTTGTTGATATCCACCAAAATACAAAGTGTATATACCCTTTAAATCTGTACTTTCACTTCTAGGAAACTAAAGGACATATTTGCTCACATATGTTCATGTGTGTTCAGTGCAGTATCTCTTTTCAATTGGGGGAAAAGGGAAACAATTTAAATGACCAGTGATAATGGGAAGGATAGGTAAATTATGCCTCAGCCATACTACCAAATATCGTGCAAGATTAAAAAGTATATGGAAGCTCTCCTCCACACAAAAATATCATACAGTTAGTGGGAAAAAAAAAAAAAGCAAATTATAGAATGGATATTATTCCTCAAAAATCCTAGCTTCTTTCGGGTATCTACGGCCTGACACACCCAAGACCCCTCTTTATGGCAGTCACCTCCCTATTCCCTCTGTCAAATTCCCTAATTCACAGAGAAACTTGTCATCTGAGTTTCTCTTCAGCTACTTTCAGTGATCATTCCTGACGATTTCAGTATCAGTATACTCTCAGTTCCTTCTAGTTATTTCCTTCTAAGTAAATCTTTTCTTCCATCCTACTTCAGTTTTCTACTCCCATGATCATACCCTTAACCTTGTCATGTCCAATAACTAAACCTGCCAGTCTCACTTTTTAGCCTCTCTCATTTCCAGCTGTATTTCTGTGCTAAGTACCGTACTTTTAAAATTCTTTATCACCATTAAAACTTCAAGTCCATTGACTGTGCAACTCTTTCACTGTCCCTCATGGACCTCATGTTCTCAACTCCCTCCTTAAATAACCATGACCCCAAACTATAAGCACATCCTTGCATACACCTTCAAGTCCACTACACCTCTCCCTCCAACATATTTCTGGCAAAACCCTAACCCTGGTTAAACCCAACACCTTGCCTATTCCAAAAGTGTCCTAATTGGTATTATTTCCATCCTTGATCCATGAGGCAAAGACTGCTAGGTGCCTACCCAATATCCACTCTCTCCTTCCTAAATAAGAGAATACCAATTTCACTTAGGAAGTTAATGGCTAAAACACTATGCTTCTGAGCCTCCCTGGCAGCTACAGGAAGTCTGTGACACTGGAATATAAAATAAAAAGTGAAGTCACTGAGTGGGGCTTTGGAGAAGACTCTTTGAAAGGACCCAATTCAGCTGACATGTGCTTTTCTGCCTTCTGTCTGGATGTGATTCTAGAGAAGAACCAGTTAACTTACACCACAATGAGACTGGCACACTTGAAGCTGTCCAACAGCAAAACAAATGGAACATGAATACCTAATGTCATGGAGCTGCCATATCAGTCCTGGAATGCCTACCTTCACTTTTTTGTTACTTGTGAAAAATAAAACTCCTAATTTGAGTCATTATTTTGGGGTCTCTACTATTTTCAGTAAATACAATTCCTAACTCATAGACCCATTACAGCTTATTTCCCACTCAGCAACCAGAGACCTTTAAAAGTGTAAGCCAGGTCATATTACTAGCTTCCCATCACATTTTAAATAAATTTAGGCTCCTTACTAGGTCACCTAGGCCTTCTTTGATCTGGCCCTTCTCTCTCCCCCATCTCATCTCCTACCAAATCCCCATACTATCCATCCACTCACCACTTGCACACACAGCTCCAGCCACAACTGTTTCTTAAACAAGCCAAATTTGTTTCTGTCTCAGAGCCTTTGCATTTGCTTCTCCCTTTAACTAGAATGCTCCTTCCTTGTACCTTTACTTGGTTTGCTTCCTCACTCCTTTCAGCTTGTAACTTAAATGGTGCCTTCTCTGAAAGACCTTCCCTGACCACCCTTATCTAAAACAGTATATTTGCGGCTCCTCATTTCCCTTCCACTCCCCTTAATTCATCTTATTCTGCTTTATTAATATATATTTTAAAAGTACGAGGGAGGAACCCCCAAAACAGAATTTATTTATAAAAAATTATGTTTATTCTTTACATATTTAAACTTCAGTCACTTTCAAAGTACTGTCATTTGATGCAGTACAGCTATCAAGACATTTTTTCCACTGCTCAAAACAGTTTTTAACTCAACTATTTTGATGCCTTTGAGGACTTTTTTCATCCAGGGAAATAAAGAGTCATTTGGGGCCAGATCAGGTGAATAGGGAGGGTGGAGCACATATGCCATTTTTTTGGTCAAAAACTGCTAAACACTCAGCACAGTGTGGTGGACAAGTGCACTCATAAATCACCCATCATGAAATGGGCAAACACATTTAAAGGTTTTTCCAAAAAAAAATTCACCGAAGCCAAACATAACCTCTCACAATAACACCAGCTCGTACACTGATACATATGGGTTCCTAGAACACTCACCTAGTGGAGGAAGCCTAGGAAGCCTATACTATAATGGACCCACCTTCCAGAAGATAATTCTGTTTTTTGGGGGGTCCCCCTCATATGTGTTTGCTTATTTACTTTCTGTCTTCCCCTCTAGAATGGATTATCTCCCCGAGGGAAGGACCTTGGGTATCTTATTCAGCATTGACTGCCCAATACCTGGAACACAGTGGGGATATGATGAATAAATGAATGCACACCACGATCTCATTTATACTAAAAAAGACCAAAGCATTCCTACATGTGTACATGTGTGTGCACACGTGTGTAAGCAGAGAAAGGATCTAGGATATACACTAAACTTCTGACAATAGTTACCTCTGGGGAAGAGTGAGAAATAAGGAAAAAAGAAACTTCTACATTTGCTGTACATATTCCTGCATTATTTTTCTTATTTAAAAAAGACAACTATAACATGACAAATATAAACCTATTCATAGAATCATAAAATTTAGAAATTCTCAGGAAGCATAACACTACCCCACAAGTAGGATTATCTATGATTATTAAGTAAACATCTTTTAAAACAACCAGATTTAGAGGAATAAAATCTCTTGTTAAATTTTTATAGGCCTTATAAAGGTTTTTACTGCCACTTCTACACAATAATAAAGTATACTAAATAAAAAGCATATTAGTATGTTACACATCAAATTAGTAAAGATGAGTTTTGTAGAGTTGATTTCCTTACTATCTATCCCTTGCTCAGTACCAACTTTTAAAGACCGTCCTCTGCTAGAGATTCATCCAGATAATTACCTATTTATTTTGTTTCAGAAAATATGCATCGAGACATCTTTTTCTCTATCAAGTTCTCTGTATAAATGTCTAGTGAGTACCTTTTAAATTTTTTTACAACTTTATGGAGGCATATTTTCCATATTATATAACTCATCCATTTCAAGTGTGTAATTTAATGACTTTTAGTAAATTTATCAAGTTGTGGAATACAACATAAATCCATTTTAGAAATTTTCACCACTATAATAAAATCATTCATACCCATTTATTGTTAATTCACATTCCTACCCCCTACTCCAATCAACCATGAATCTTCTATTTGTCTATACTTGTTTATTCTGAACATTTTCTATAAATGGAATTATATAATACATGGTCTTGTGTTGGGCTTCTTTCACTTGGTATCTTTTTGGGGTTCATCCTTCTGGTAGCATATATCAGTGATCCTTTTTTTTTTTTTACTTTTTTATAGGTTTTATTTATTTAGTTTTAGAGAGAGGGGAAGAGAGGGAGAGAAACATCAATGTGTGGTTGCCTCTCACATGGCCCCCATGGAGAACTGGCCTGCAACCCAGGCATGTGTCCTGACTGGGAATCAAACCGATGACCCTGTGGTTTGCAGCCGATGCTCAATCCATTGAGCTACACCAACCAGGGGGAGTGATTCATTTTTTTTACTGCTGAATAGTATTCCATTATATGAATGTGCCATTAGTGACTTTTGATTTTATGACTCAAATTTCCATTTAACATGTTATACAATAAAGATAGGATAACTTGGATATTTGGAGTGTGGGGGAGAAGAACCTATAGCTAACTTTTATTTAACCCAAATGATAAATGTTAGTGTTTTTCAAACACAATCCACTTTATACATAAGGAGGCTGTCTTAGTTTCCCTCAACAACATTACGCCATCAGTTCCTTTTAAAACCACCTTCCTGCTCCTCCCTCCTAACAGGAACAAAAGCATAGTTCCCAAGGTTTCCTCTCTCTCCCAAGACTTATAAAAATCTCTCCTCTTATGATACCTTCTGCTTTAAATCCTTTTTCTACCTCCAAGTCCTTGTTTTCTCTTTATCTTCAAGCTGATAGCTTTCACATTTCCATATTCTCCAAGTTTTTGAAAAGGTACATTAGAACTAAGTATCTGCATATTCTGGAATTTTATTTAAGAGAAATCTGTGTTTTTTGATATGATCCCTGAGAATAATTTCTTACTATGTAGAAAAAAGCTTTGTAGTGATTTTTTAAAAACCAAAAAAAATCTCACATTACCAATATAAAAGGAGCACAAGGACCCACCTCAGTATATGACACCCTCATTTTTAAAAGGGTCAAAGAATGCAGAGTTTTCTATTATCTCTTCTGCTTAACATGACCACGTTAATACTGTTATTTTTCATTCAATATAAAATGCTACAAATAATATTACTGTCTCATCTGTTTTATGAGATGTCTGATTCCGATTAAGTGGACTACTTTATAAAGTATTAAACATCCACATGTAGAATGATTATCTAGTCATTTATGAGGTGGGTAAGAGATGGTGATGGAGGAAGAGGGCAGGGGAAGGATGACACAAGTCTTGTAACATCCTTGTTACTACCAGCCTTTTTGAAGTCTTAATTCTCTAAGTGATTTCTGGACAATTAGCTCGAAAACATCCAAAACAAGATGATGTGGACACAGGTAAAAGCATTTTCAAGGGTAAATGTTCTCTGGGAAATTATTCCATTACCCCCTTCCTGGCTGAATTTACAGTTCTTCTGGAGTACTCAATAGAGTGAAAACAATAAAAGATAATACCAGTTACATGTAATTAGAAGAACCTTGCAAGATAAGAAAAAATAATACAAGCTATTACTATTAAAGCTTGAATATTAGCTTTTAACTAACATTAAAATGCCAAGAACACCTCCCTTGGTGGCCAGTTACTGCAGCACGTATGTGACAGGCAATATGAGCTATACTTCCACCTTTGAAATGACAGCTTTAAAAGGAGCTCTTAGTTAAGGTTTACTCTACTTCCATTATAGCTGCCATCTAACTATGCTGGTATAAGGTACTATGGAGAAAGACAGGCTCTGTATTATAAATTTTAAAAACTCCCAGGTAAATCAAAACTCCTACTAAGCATTCTTCAATGCCATTATTTCAACTCACTTTGAGAGAATGAATAGCAAAAACATGAAACAAACAAATAAAAAAGAAACCAGAGAGATAATGAATGGCATGATAATATGTATACTATACCTTTCTCAGGCTTTCATACTCCTCACGAAGTTCCCCAGGCTTACTTAATTTGATTGGTGTTCTGAATATAAACTCTGAAAGAAAGGGAAAAGAAGATGCTTTTTAATAGGACTTTCTAGGAACAAACCAACCAATACTTTGTCCTACTGTTATCCGCATTATGAACTAATTTAAAAATTGTGACTTCCGGCCAAGATGGAGGCATAGGTAGACGCACTGTGCCTCCTCGCACAACCAAGATAGGGACAACAAAGATATAGAAACAAAATAACAACCAGAACTGACAGAAAATTGAAGTT
>JAPYXV010002262.1:0-13284 GCA_028533065.1 Trachops cirrhosus
TCCTTGGTTGTCCGACTTCCATAAACTTCAATTTTCTGTCAGTTCTGGTTGTTATTTTGTTTCTATATCTTTGTTGTCCCTATCTTGGTTGTGCGAGGAGGCACAGTGCGTCTACCTATGCCTCCATCTTGGCCGGAAGTCAATATCTGTGTTCTTAGCTTGCTCCTTCTCTTGGTCCTTTCTGACCTTCAGCAAGACTGTGTTCCTAGAATTGTGCCCTGCTTCCACCCCCACCCCGCCTCAGGTTGGTGGGGAGCCTGGCTTGTGAACAAAGAAGCTAGCCTGCAAGGCTCCTTGTAAGATCCACAGGGAACCAGAAACAGATTTGTTTCTTCTTTGTTTGCATTCCAACTTGACTAAGTAAAAAGGGGCCATACTGGCACGGAGAAGAAACGTGCCAAGCATCCTCTTTGAGAAATGAAATGCTCTCCAGAAAAATAAAATATAAATGTAATTAAAAAGCACTCAATAGTACATACTTAAAAATATGCCTGGTGAGGGCCACTGGCTGAGTAGTCAGGGGAGGTCTCTGAGGAGGTCACCACCTGAGTTCTGTGATGAAGAATGAGGAGGCAGCCACACAAAGACCTCAGGGATGAGTATCCAATTGGAAATAATGGAGTACAAAGGCTCTGAGGCTGGAACACACTTGGTTTTCAAGGAAAAGACCCAGAGAGCCAGCCAGTGAGGCTGGAGCAGGTTAGGGAGACTTGGAGGAGGATGTGAGGTGGGAGAGATAGGCAGGAGCCAGGTGACTTTATAGGTATAGGCCAGCATATTGGGTGAAAAGAGGAAGCAGAATGGGTGTGCACTGAGTCATAACCTGCTGTAACTTATGAAGACTTCATTTTCCTATGCCCAAGGCAAAGAGGAAAAAATTAATTAGTTAATGTCAAGAGCCAGTGAGGAGAATCTCAGCTTGAGAAGATCAAGAAGCAGGAATGATTATTCTTTATTCTTTGTTCATTATTCTTGCAGTCTAAACCAGGATTTGTCAGCCCTTCTGGACTTTTGTAGATGAAGTAATTATGTAAGGAAGTACAGTACCTTCTAGTTACCTGGCCTGGACTTTGTCAAAACTGACTTTGGGGCTAACATCTATTGCTTACTCTGAGCTCATATGCGTTATTTAATCCTTGAGATAACCTGGTGTGGTGATAAAGTTACAGGTCTTATCTAAGGTCACACAATAGTAATTGACAAAGCCAGGTCTGGCTGCGGGGGCCTTCTCTATTCTCAGTGGCCTCCCTGGCTGCTGCAGCTGGCTGGACCCACTGACCTTTCAGAAGTACTCCTGTCTGGCTGGGTCAACTAATGCCCTCGCTTATCTGAAGTTGTTTGTTTGAAAACTTTTAACAGTTTTGATTTTTTTTCTTTCCTGATGGCTTTGATTTTCACTGAGTTGTTCCTCCGGCCACATGCAGCTGCATAGGATTCTGCCTGATCAGTAGAGTGGAGAGGGGAAAGTGTGTAGTGGACGTGCATGAGGGGGTGATTATAATGGTGGATCAAGGGATTTAATCTGTATGAAGACTTGGGGGGGCTGCAGAGTCATGGGAAGGTCACAGTGCCAATTGGTTGTTGACGTTGAGGTTTTGGAGGAAATGAACTAGAAGGATAAGATATGATGGGCACTGAGTGAGGTACATGAAACTGAGGTTTTGAAGAGACTGCAGTTATTTTTTAAAATATTTTGTTTATTTATTTTTAGAAAGAGGGGAAGGGAAGGAGAAAGGAGAGAAACATCAGTGTGTGGTCACCTCTCACGCTCCCCAAGCTGGGGACCTGGCCCAAAACCCAGGCATGTGTCCTGACTGGGAATCCAACCAGCACCCCTTTGGTTTGCAGGCCAGTGCTCAATCCATTGAGCCACACAAGCCAGGGTGAGTCTATAGTTTTTAAGACAAGGTGTAGGTGTGACTATGGGAGGGAGAGTTGGGAGAGGACAGGATTACTGGAGAACAGGTCTGGGAACCAAGAGACCAGGATAGTTCAAGGATCACCTTCCTGGATATGGAAATCACCAGTGATGGTGATGGGAGCAGGAGAGTGGTGGTGAGCCTGAAGCTACAATCATGGAGAGGTGAGGTGTGGTGGTCTGGGTCAGAAGATGATGTGCAAGGTAGGCACAATCTGCTGTGATGACAAGATTCATAGCTGGGCCCTTGGGGAGAGGATGGAGGGAGAATGGTCTGGAAGTAGCACCTGGGAGCACTTGGAAGGGCACAAGGGAAAGCATATCCTCAGGAGGGCCTGGGTTTGGTTAGAGATAAGAAAGTGACACTGTTTAGGGAAGTGGCTGAAAAAATGAGAGATTTTGCTTAAGATAGGTCACAAGTAGGGGAGGCCCCAGGAGTTGGGGGAAGGGAGATGGTGACAAAACAGGATGATGGGAATGTGAGAGAGGTTGTGGGGGGGAGGGTGGCCGATGTGATAAGCAGGTGAGAGGAGCGTCTTGCAGTCTTGCAGTCTTGCGCTTATAAATAGACCATTCCGTGGAGGCCTCAAACAGACTTTAGGGGACTTACCCACTTTCTAGTATTGGGAATTTTTTTAATGGAAAAAATAGCGTTTTGGCTTTGCCTGCCCCCACCAGGCCTGTGTTCCCACAAAGCACCCATGGGCTGGGGCCCATCAGTCCTTTGGACAGGCCAGGTACTCCTCTCCTTCAGTGTCTGTTTATTCACTTGGCCTGCCCCCATTTGAGTTCTGACCCCACCTTAAGAATATGCTCCATTTTTGTAAATGGAGGTGGATAAAACAACTCTTTATACATTGTACAGTAAGTGTATGTATGTGTGTTATTGATATTGGGGAGGGAAAACCCCTCTTCATCAGGTGGCCACAAAAGTGCATAAGTTTTCTCTCTTCCCCAGGTGACAAGTCCTGGTATTTGGAGGGCCCCCAAAGATGTCATTTTCATCAATACAAGGAGAGATAATGTATTCCTCTTCAGAGTGGAACCTCAAAAATTCCTTTAGGGAGTGGTCAGTTAGGTGTACTTCCTATCCCTAGTAACTTTATGCCCAACCCAGGGCATCAAAACTTTTGTTAGTGGTTACTTGGCTCATAGTTCTTGGGAGTTAGGCTAAGGACAAGTGTGGCATTTGAGAGTTTCCACTGCACTTTGAGGTGACCTTCAATTTCCACCAACCTCTTGGGTTAATTACAGTGTCCCCAGAACTCTGACTGAAAGGGTGAACTTTAACTTTAGCAAATCTGCAATAAGCATGTTATTACTCAGCACATTTTTCTCCTCCTCACTCCCATGGATAGTTGTGAACTGGGTGGTCAAGGACAGTGACAGATAGGAGCTAAAGTGCAGTTGGTGTTGGTCGTCAGCTGGGGTTCTCCAAAGTATTATAGCATCTTTGGGTATTCTCGTCTGCCGTACCAGAAGCTCTTGTTCTGCTTGCAGGCAAGAAGGTTTGGTTCCAAGACAGTTTGAAATATTTATTCAACACATACATATTGAGCACCTACCAAGCTTTAGTTTTAGGCCCTGGAAATAGAGCAATAAAGAAAGGAGACAGCCCCCAATCCATGGCATTTACATTGTGATGGGAGGAAGACAATACAATGAACAATGAATTATAGATCTGGGGGTGAGTACTAGGAAGAAAAGTAAGGTAAGGTTTGGTGTGCTTAGTACTGAAAACATGGCTTTTGAGGCTGAAATGCCAGCAATCCCTGAAGAACATTCAGGGCCTTGCTTTTAGGTCCACCTAGAGAGAGTGGACCTTTCCCTGAAAGAAGAAAGTGGCAAAAGATACTTTACAACCAGAAACATTCCTTTGCCCTGATCAGCATTTTAGAGCACAGCCTGTGACAGAGAAAGTAAACTTCTGTTTCACCACATACTGCCCCACTGTTTCTCACTTTACCTATTCCCAGAGTCATTTGCCTGTTCAGGCTTGTCTCTTGGTAGTTGGCCAGGCAGCCAACCCTCTGTTTGCCGTGTTCTGAGGGTGACAGGGGAGACCAAATAAGGAGTAAGGTAGCCTGTGATTCATGAGACAGGAAGAGAACTATGAAGAGGGCACACCAAAATGACTTGGTGGCCCACTGGTCCCATGACTGATGCAGAACTCACAGATGAGCCCAGAAGCATAAGCTTATGGATTATGGATGTTTATGTATGATCCTGGTCACAAATGTCATTTTATGTGTTGTTGCAGATAAGATCTTTCTGAAAACTCCCTGTGAAAGACTGAGGCCCAGGAACTTTGTAGTTTGATTACTTTGGAGTTTATTTCAAGTACATTTTTCATAATCAAAAAGCCACTTTAGAAATGAGGGTAATTTAGTTGTTCTTTTTGAGATATTTAAGATGGAGCTCACCAACAGCGTCCTAGGTCCATGGCTTCAGAAAAGCCCCTTAATCTGAAGTTCCTAAATTCACATGTGTGATATTTTGTCCATGTGTGTCCCAGGGTCTGTCATTTATAGTCTAGCGCATGTTCTTTGAGGGGGAGGTGAAAAAATATGAGATATTAGAATAGTTTGTAGGGCCACTACAAACTATTAGAATCTGAAATAGAATTTCAGAGGGCACTCTATATAAACACACAGTATGTCTGTGGTATTGGAATTTCCTAGGGTGATGAGGAAAAACGTCTAAGGTTTCCCTTGGTGGGGAGGGGGTGGTGGCCATAAAAAACAGGTTGAGAAACACTGCCCTAGGGAGATGGTCTGTTCAGTGCTATCAGTTTCTGAAGATGGTCCATAATTCAAAAAAGGTTAAGAACCACTCCATGTGAATTAAAAGACTGTTCCATGAAAGACTTTGAAACTACTTATTTCACTGTTGTTCATATGGGCTACTGTATTTCTAGCCATGGATTTAGGTAAGGATAGAATTTATAGTCCTGTTTGAGTGATGGCTATGAAGTGACATGGGGAGGAATGCTGGTTTGCATTGTGCTGAGAGTTTATGAAATGTAAACTTTATATCTAAAACACAAGATTTTGAACCTTATGATTTAGGTTGGCTTTGTCATTGTAAATGTTCTTTCCTGGTAAATACCTAGGGTTTATTTTAAATGTCTGATGTCTTTTTTTACGATTTTATTTACTTCTTTTTAGAGAGAGGGAGAGAAACATTGGCTCTCCCATGACCCCAGCTGGGGACCTGGCCTGCAACCCAGGCATGTGCCCTGACCAGGAATCAAACCAGTGACCTTTTGGTTTGCAGGCCAGCTCAATCCACTGAGCCACACGGGCCAGGGCCCTAGGGGTTATTTTGAAGTTTCTGAATTACTTACCTTAATAATGACACCTTCCAGAAACCTGAACCTAGAGTAGATGGGTAGTTAGTAGTTTTCCTTACTGTAAACAGTAGCACTCAAGTATGTAGAACCTATCCAAAATAGGGGGATTTATAGATCATCTTGAAATAAGGCTGATTATAAAGTAAATGTCAACTTTGGAATTTGGCATGGTAGAATTAAACAACTTGCTTACCTCTCTGGTATTCTGAACCTCTTCACTCACACAATGAGTCTCAATCCTTGGAGTAAAGATATTTGCAGTGCAAATGGATAACCATGGTGTATTTTTAAATTTTCTCCAGTACTGACCTTGGGCTTTCTATCCTTGAACTCTTTTTTTAAGATTGATTGATTGATTGATTGATTGATTTTTAGTCAGAGGGGAAGGGAGGGAGGAAGAGGGAGAGAAATATCAGTGTGTGGTTGCCTCTCACGTACCCCCAACTGGGGACCTGGCCCGCAACCGAAAGCATGTGCTCTGACTGGGAATCGAACCAGCAACCCTTTGGTTCACAGGCCAGCACTCAATCCACTGAACTATACCAGCCAGGACTGCCTCTGACCTCTTAATCTCATGATAATCTGGTGGTGCGGGACTTGGATCTATGTGGTAGTTTTCCATTGTTTTACCTTAGGTAAAGATAAGGAATTTTGTCATTTTAAGCATGGCAAATGGTCACACAGCAGAGAAACCAAGGGAGGGAGGGATTGAGTTGGTTTAATCAATTCTTTGACCTGAGGTTGTACTTTTGGTTTTCCATATTCCCTATACCCTGTCAGTCACCACATTCAGTTGGACTTTCCAGTGAAGTGTGTCACCCTTGTCTTTATTTCATTCCCACTGTCCCTATGTTAGTCTGGTCTTCATAAAAGTTGAATATAAAAAAAAGTATGGTATCTCTATTTATTCAAAGCTTTATACCAAATGTTTTAAGTGCATCTAATGGATCAAAAACTATTATAATCTTCACAAGTCTTATGTTATTGGCCTCTATATCAAAGAGAACCCTCCCTTTTGAATTGTTTTTAAGAAAGGTATCTGAGCAGGCCTATGGAATTTAGCTCAGTGGTGCCTGTGGAGGGAAAGCCAACTGTGTCCTTACCCTAGTGAATTCAAGTTGCAGTGAGCAAATGCCCTTTCCCAGACAGGCCATTGTCAAGATAGCCTCAAGATTAATGGTGCATTCCTCAGCAGGAAACATAGTCTGGAGGTCACAAAGGGGGACTTTTGCTAAGAAACTTGCCAAAAAACACTTTTGTACTAAGTAGGTCTAGAACAGATATAAATCACACACAGGGAGACCTTCACATCAGCTTGGGCTGAGTTTTATTTATAGTGCCCTCAAGGTTGTTCTCTTGCTAACATTCTTAGCCTTTTTCCCTAACCTAAAAAGATTTTAAAGTGAAACTCGCCTGTTTACTACAGAATACTGTTGACACCAGATGTGTGGGTTTTTCCACGTCAAGTAATTCTCGGGTTCTCTGTGGACACTGAAGGAGTGTCCTACTCAGTTTTGACAGTAACTACCCAGAGTTAGCACAGACCCAACTGGTTAAGGGCTCAGTCCCATAAAACTGCACCTCCCTCCTAGATGCCACTTAAAAATCCCAGGCTGTCTACCCGGGCTGGTGTGGCTCAGTGGATTGAGCACCAGCCTGTGAACCAAAGGGTCTCTGGTTTGATTCCCAGTCAAGTCACATGCCTGGGTTACAGGCCAGGTCCACAGTGGGTGGGGAGGGAGGGTACGGGTGAGAGGCAACCACACATTGATGTGTCTCTCCCTCTCTTTCTCACTCCTTCCCCTCTCTCTACAAATAAACAACAAAATCTTTTTTTTTTTTTAAGGAATGTGGGGTTCATGCACTTTCCACCTTTATTAAGAGGCTTATGCTGCATGAAGTGTTGTTCCCATGTTATTAATGAGGAAATACAGGGAGGCTAAGAAAATACCCGCAGGTAACTTCAGCTGGGGTGAGGCAGCTGTTCCTACAGGGTTAGGTCCTTTACTGGAGTTCCTACCAGGTCTGGTCTGTCCTACACACTTTCGCTAAATGTCTTCCTTATTGTGTCACTCTCCTATACCAAAGCCTTTGGTCATTTCCTTTGTACCTTGTATGGCTCATAAGCCTTTTGAATTTAGGGTGTGATTATGATATTTAAGCCTTTTGAATTTAGGGTGTGATTGTGATATTTTAGGTACATTTTTTCCTTTTTCTATGCAAGGGAGCTTTGTGGCTATAATTGAATTATAAACCCCTGGAGGGTAAGAACCACATCCCCAGTCAATGTCTTGTATGTAGGATGGCTTGCAGGGTTCCAGTTTATGCCACCATTCGTCCCAAGGTAACTATTTATTTATTTTTTATTGTTGTTCAATTAAGTTGTCCCCATTTCCCTCCCATTACTCTCCCGTCCCAGGGTAACTATTAACAATATACCCTTTCATTTTGAAAAGGGTCTTAATAACTTATGTGGTCACCCTATTTACATACAATAGTTATTCATCAAACACTTGTGGCTTAGTACTGTTCAAGATACTAGGGAATTTAGTATATTCAGTTTCAAAATCATGTGGTTTACTATTTTTTTTAATCCTCACCTGAGGCCCCCCTCCCCCCGTTTTTTTTTTTAGAGAGGGGGTAGGGGAGAGAGAGAAACATTGATGTGAGAGGAAAACATTGGTTGCCTCATATATGCGCCCTGACTGGGGATCAAACCCACAACATGTGTTACAGGACTACGCTCCAACCAGCTGAGCCACAACAGCCAGTGCTTACATGTTTTAACTGAAAGATTTTAGCAAACAAACAACATCATAATCCATTGTTCAGATAAAGCCACTGCTGACTCAAACTATATCAAAAGATACTGATGAAAAAGAAAACCTATATATATAAAAGTCTCTCTCCTTCCTTTAATTCCCTTCCCCTCAAGGATTAGATTCATACATGTGTCTAAATTAAAAGTTTAAGAAAGGAATTATAATATATATTTGCTTTTTCCCTGTCTTCGGCTTAGATTTTTCTATACCCAACACATGTACATTTGCCTGTTTTTCACAAGCTCTAGGTATTCCATTATGTGAATGTCTCACAGTTATTAACTGGCACAAACAAGGTGTTTTTGGTGGTGAATTTTCAGCTGTTGTAGGTCTGTGGAAACCAAACCCTTTGTGGATGTGGTAATAGGTGCCCCTCGTCTTTGAAACTCTTGAATTACATGACTCTTCATTACTTTCTTTGCTTTTTGATACTGAGGAGTAGTAAACTGTGCTTTGTCTTGTGTGTGTGTGTGTGTGTGTGTGTGTGTGTAAAATGTGATTTTCAAATGTCTTTAAGAGTTTTTGTATCAAAGAATTTCTCTTTGACCATTATCCCTTAGAATTCTAAGTGGCTTCAGTGGGAAGAGAATAGCTGTTTTTAATGATGGAAGGGTGTGCTACATCCTTTATAGCAAAAGATAAACCTGAGTAATACATGGTCAGTGCTGTTATAAGAAATGTGAACCCATTTATATGAAATGACAAAAGGCCCCACATAGCAACAGCAATCCTGAGAAAGAAGAATAAAGTTGGAGGAATCACACTACCTAATATGAAACTGTACTATAAGGTCATAGTAGTCAAAACAGCATGGTACTAATGTAAAAACAGACACACAGATCAATGGAACAGAATAGGAACCCCAGATAATAAACCCACACCTTTCTAGCTAGCAAATTAATATTTGACAGAGGAAGCAAGCACACACAATGGGCTAAAGATCTTTTATTTAATAAATGATGCTGGGAAAATTGGACAGATTCATGCAGAAAAATGAAATTAGACCACCTTCTTACACCACACATAAGAATAAATTCAACATGGATCAAAGACTTAAATGTTAGACCCCAAACCATAAAAATCCTAGAAGAAAACATAGGCAGTAAAATCTCGGACATTGCTCATAGTACTATTTTATAGGATATATCTCCCCAGGCAAAGGAAACAAGAAAAAATAAACAAATAGGACTACATCAAACTAAAAAGATTTTGCACAGCAAAGGAAATCACCAGCAAAATAAAAGACAGCCCATAGGATGAGAGAGCATATTCACCAATACATCTGAAAAGGGGATAACACCCAAAATTTATAAAGGACTTACAAAACTCAACACATATACACACACAAAAAAACAAACAACCCAATTAAATGGGCAAAGGACCTGAAGATGCTCAATGTCACTAATCATCAGAAAAATGCAAATTAAAACCATGAGATATCATCTCACTCTTATCAGAATGGCCTATCATCAATAAATCAACAAGTGCTGGTAAGGATGTAAAGAAAGGTGAGCCCTTTTACACTGTTAGTGGGGATGTAGATTGGTGTAGCCACTGTGGAAAGCAGGGTGGAGGTACCTCAAAAAATTAAAAAAGGATCTGCCTTTTGACCCAGTGATCCCAATTCGGGGAATATATCCAAAGAAACCCAAAACACTAACTCAAAAGAACATAAGCACCCCTATGTTCATTGCAGCATTATTTACAGTTGCCAAGATATGGAAGCAACCCAACTATTCATCAGTAAATGAGTAGATAAAACAACTATGGGGCATTTACATAATGGAATACTACTGAGCTGTAAAGAAAATAAGTTTTATCACTTATGACAGCATGGATGGACCTGGAGAACATTATGCTAAGTGAAATAAGCTAGTTAGAGAAAGACAAAAACCATATGATTTCACTCATGTGGAATCTAATGAAAAAACTGAACTAACAAGCAAAACAGAGACAGACTCATAGATGGAGAGCAGGATGAGAACTAAGGGGAGAGGGTAGGGGGGTGGAGGGATTGAGCAAAAAAGGAAAAAGGACTGGACATGGAAAACAGTGTGACGATTGCTGGGGGGCAGGTGGTATAAGCAGATTAAATGGTAATGGAAAAAATAAAGATTTAAAAAAATGAACCCTAGCAGTCTATGTGATGGCTTCTGACTACATGTAAGATTGAGTTCTGTAGGGGTAGAACATCTGAACAGGGTATTTTTATTATGGGAGATAAAATTTTAGTGTCTTGCCCTGACCAGTGTGGCTCAGTTGGTTGGAGCATCTTCCCATAATGGAAAGGTCATGAATTTGATTCCTGGTTGAGGCACATACATACCTAGGTTGTGGGTTTGATCCCCGGTCCAGGGAGGTACAGGAGGCAATCAATAGGTGCTTCTCTCTCACATCGATGTGTCTCTCTTCCCCTTCCTCTCTCTAAAAGCAGTGGGGAAAAAATGTACTCAGGTGAGGATAAAAACCAAAATTTTTTTTAGTGTCCATAAATAAAGATTTGTTGGCATGAAAGCCCTGGTTATTTATTTACACTTTGTCTGAGATTGCTCTTATGCTACAATAACAGTTGAGTGAGAACTGCGTGGCCCACAGCATCTGAAATAAAGTCAGGCCTTGCTTTGCAAGGTTTTCAACTTGCAAGAATTTCAGTTACCACACTTTCATTAAATAATTTGAGTCCCTTAACAATCGGGCTCAGATTTCAGGGCTCAGGTTACCACAGTATAGTAACTGTGAGTACTTGGTTACGGGGTTCCCAGGCTTTCACTGTAAACTGCACATTCGCACAGTGATTGGTCATTGCACGCTTGTTAGTTCATAACAGCAAAGCATGTAGGTGTGCTGCCTCCTTGTTTTCTATAAACCTATATGATAGTGATATATATATATATAGTGATAAACCTATATGACAGTTTATAAACATGGTTAATCAGTAGAGGGAATTGGCCAAAAAAGACTCCAGTGCAGCAAAGAGAAAAAGTGGTAATGCCAGAAGTGAAATTCCGGTGAAGCATAAGTGGAGTGAGTGATAGAAGAACTAGCAGATTGTGGGAATGTTGATTCTACGTCCAACTGAGAGACTGGGTATGCAGACAGGAACTTGGTGAAGGCCCACTTAGCGACAGATGTGGAAAGTGGTTGTGGCAAAAAGGATGATGTCTCAGAGGAAATAACATGGGCAGAAACCTCCACAAGAAGTAAAGTAACTCTCAGTAATTCTATTACATTGAAAGAGCAAAGGATAAAAGGCTGGAGACTGATCCAAAACTAGAAGGAAATATGACAGTTGCCTTGGGCTAGTTGAGAAGATGCTTGCTCCATATCCTAAGTTACACTATGACTGAAGACCATCCCAATCACTGTTAAAGTATGCATGGCAATTTTTATTTTACAAAGAAATTTAAACTTTAAAAAAAGATATTTATTTATTTATGGGGGGGAGGGGGAAAGAGGGAGAGAAACATCAATGTGTGGATGCCTCTCACGCACTCCCCACTGGGGACCAAGCCCGCAACCCAGGCCCGTGCCCTGACCAGGATTCAAACTGGTGACCCCTTGGTTTATAGGCCTGCTTCACTGAGTCCACTGAGCCACATCAACCAGGGCTCAAGTTCCTAATGTTTTAACTTAATGTACTGAGCAAATGTTTGTTTTACTGGTTTTTTATTCTATACCTTTATAACCCACAGTTTTTAATGTTTTGACCAAAAAACTGTAAAGGTCTTGCAACAGTCACGTTTTTCTCCTGTTTTGCCTGATTTTGCACTGGCATGCAAAGCAAGTACTGCCTGTTTGTGCTATTTGACCCATCATAAAGTTTACTGACGTTTGCTTTAGAGAAGACAGATGGTTCGGAGGAGGAAGGCCATTTCATGACAGGCTGCAGGCTTGTGAGATGATCTCCCTTTCTTATGAGACTGGCAGGGAGCCAAGGTGTTCTTTCCTTTATACCATTCATGGGAGTAAAAAGTGTAGCAAGGACTACAATCCTAGGAAAATCATTTTCTGTTTGTTTTAAAAGTGAAAAGTAAACTGACTCTGAATGGGTATGAAAACGTGAATAAAAGAACACCAAGTTCAAGGCGGTTGTTAATTGCAAGTGGAATTGAAGTATGGGGTATACAAAGCATTTCAGCTCTATCAATGTTTTAGTCCTTTAAATTGTTAGAATTTGGTAAAGCTGAGAAGCGGATACACCAGTGTTAGGATGTTTTCTCCACTTTTCAGAATGTTTGAAATATTTCATTAAGGTAAACTTATTTTTCAGAGTCAGCACAGCTGCAGTTCTGTATTTTTGAAGAATAAGTAGACACCATCTTCCTCAGCCTGTGAATTAAAGTAGATTGGTAGTGCCTGGGAGCCTAAAACCAGGCTAACATTTCTGTTATGTCCTTGTTAGGAGCTGACAGCAGATGATTCCAGCCAGCTTCACACAGAGGGAAACTGTCTGAGCCATTGACTGGGTGTCTTGGTTAAAGTTCTAGTGATTTTATAACCTGAGAAACCTGTTTTCTGTGACAAAGACTCACCTGTTTTGCAGTTTTGTAATAGGTAATGTTCAAAATGCCTGCCAGGGTTTTAAAACTAAATGGTTCGTATATCATGTGATTTTTTTTTATGATTTTATTTATTTTCAGAGAGAGGGGAAGGGAGGGAGAAAGAGAGAGAGAGAATCATCAGTGTGTAAGAGAAACCTCAGTTGATTGCCTCTTGCACGCCCCCAACCCAAGGACCTGGCCCACAACCCAGGCATGTGCCCTGATGGGGGATCTAGCCAGCGACCTTTCAGTTCACAGGCCAGCGCTCAGTCCACTGAGCCACACCAGCTGGGGCTGTACTGTGTGATTTTTAACCATTTCTGATGATTTTCCAAGAGAATATTACTGTTTCTTGAAGGCAGAAATTCTACTTTTGCATATTCTGAAGCGAATGTGTCCAAATTCAGTTTCCTTCAGCTTTTCCTACTCTGCGTTTTAAGAACATACAAAGTTTTAATTTTGCATTAGCTTTTGTGAACATACAAGTAGAATGTAAGACATCTTTCATTATTTCTTTTTTTAAAATATATTTTATTGATTATGCTATTACAGTTGTCCCATTATCCCCCCTTCATTCCCCTACACCCTGAACACCCTCTCCCACCCACATCCCCCCCTTTACTTCAGTCCATGTGTCATAAGTTCTTTGCT
>JAPYXV010002263.1:0-13282 GCA_028533065.1 Trachops cirrhosus
GCTGATTTTTTTTCAAAGAGACTTACATAGTTGATTCATTCTTCTCCCAGGTGCCAAGAACTATACTAAGTGCTGAGGTACAACAATGAAGGTACATCAATGAAGAAACCAGATATGGTTTACAGTTCTACTGTTGTTTCATTTTTATTTATTCATTAACAAAGTATTTATTGAACTTCTTCTAGGTAGGCATTGGAGATGCAAGTGCCACAAATAAACAATATGCAAAAGCCAGACAAATCATTAAACCTGTCATCTGGGCTATTATAATTTACTGCTTAATATTTTTTTTCAAAATTGCAAAACCAATGTTTTTGAGATCATGTGACTTATTCTTGTGATTACTATGTAAATGCATAATACATTAACAATGGAACTGGGTTTAGAACCCTGGCTTAACTAACATAAAATTTTAAGCACTTCTGGCTCAGACTAAATGCACATTCAAATTTTAGAACCTCACTTCATATATGTAATGGTGACATTCTATCACATCCATGTTTTAAACTGGAATCAATTTAGATAGTCTATCTTTAGCACAAAGTTAACTTATTCTATTAAATCATTGCTTTTAAGTTTAAATCAAATTTTAAAGGAAATTTTTCTGTGTTATTACTAATGAGACACACTTTAACTCTTTAAAGACTAAGTAATTACATTATTATAGCATGTTTTCCTTTGTCATCAACAGTTACACTGTTTTGACACTCAGAAAGTCATACATTCAAGTCATGATATAAAAAGTTCTTAAAATTTGAAATTGGGAGGAAGAAATAGTTAAACAGTGTAACAGTGATTATATATTTCTAACTAATATATTGTATATTGCAAAATATACAAACAAGTAATATTTTAACTGAATTTTAATAGTGCTTTCCAACTAGTCTCAATGTATTCCCATCTCTTTCATGTCCCAATCTATGTTGTACACCAATGCAAGATTATTCTCTAAAATGGTACCTCTATCTCCTCATCTCAAGAAACTCTGTACCCAGTACCTAAAAAGGCTAAATACCCCTGGCTCGTGTGGCTTAGTGGATTGAGTGCCAGCCTGTGAACCAAAGGGTGACTGGTCTGATTCCCAGTAAGGGCACATGCCTGGGTTGCAGGCCAGATCCCCAGTGAGGGGTGAGCGAGAGGCAACCACACATTGGTGTTTCTCTCCTTTTCTTCCTCCCTCCCCCTCTGTATAAAATAAATAAATAAATAAATAAATAAATAATCTTTAAAAAATAAAAATGCTAAATAGTTTGGCTATGTTTCTACTGTTACTCTCAAACAAGGAACCGGACCACTCAGTATTATTTTTGTTGTTGTAGTTTATTTTGTTTTTCTGAAGTAATGCCTTTGATGACTGAATATGGGCAAAAAGTCAGGAAGATTCATGGTCATCCTCTAATCACCTATTTCTTGATTTAGAGATGTATATGTATATAAAATACATGGCTTACCACTTACTATGTGGTCTAGTGACAGAAATGTTGGGATTGTTTTTGCATTGTGTGGAAGGAAAATAAGAGTCAATAAAATAAACTAGACTAGCTGTGAAATATTTTCCTTAGAGCTTCCTATATCCATGTCATGAACTGGGCAATTCCCCACCAAGTTCAAATAGGATTTCCAGGTGGTTGGTTTGCTATCTACACACTCCACAAATTTTACAATACATAGTAACCAAATCCTGTAAGTCATAAAGTAAAAGAACAGAGCATAAAAGTCACTTGATTTTCTCAGGGAATTTCTGAACAAGTGTACCTTTAGACAACAGTGTGAGGACTTTAATTTGCTTAAATATATCACTCTAATATGTGGTCAAAAAATAAAAAGAAAGTTAAATGTCTCCATAGTATTTTAAATGGGCCAGAAGTACTTTTTCTTCAGTTGCACGATTGCATGTTAATTATAATTAGTGTTTTACTTTAAATAAAAAGTGAACAAGTGTAAATTGGGGAAATAAGAATAATGAGAATAATACCATCACTCACTGATTACTTGTTTGTATAGATGCATTTGTTACAGATATGGTTTTATTTCAAGATGTTTGAGTTTATGAAATATTGTTTTCCATTACATTTCCAAATTGTGCAATCTGCCCAAACTCTCTACAATCTAAGATGTCAGTCATTTTAAGGACATCGCCCCAATCCTTCCAGTATTATAGCAGAATCCCAAGCTTAAGTGGTGGCTTGAAATTGAGGGATGATAGAAGTCCACGGCACACATGGTAATCATATTTTAAGCTTTTATTTAAGCAACATAATTCTGCTGTCAAGGAGACTCTCCAAGTTAATTTAGCCATTTTGTTCTAATGAGATTCAAAGTGCCTCTGAAGTCTCTGCTTAACTGACCAAAGATTCACTCACAAGGTGCCTCACCATTGTCCTTAAGTCCATGATACATATGGTCAAGTCTCCAAAGTCTTTCTGTAATAATACCCCATCTAGAGCCCTGAAAGCAAATGAATTCTCTTTTCTCTGCTTTGGAAACCTTAAAAATCCCTGACTATCAGACTTAGGAAAGCTGTACTCAAAACCTCCACTCTTCAGGTGGCCTTATTCCAAATTTTTCTTCTGTATCTTGGAACTTCTACCACTAAACAATTCTTCCAAAACTGGATTCTTGAAAATCAAAAGGCCTAGACTGCAGTTACTTTCTGTTGGTCTGAAAACTACTTTCAGTAACGCAAAATTTAGCAATCCTGCACTCTCACCTCTGCCATGGAAAAGAAACAAAACGTTTGCCTATTTTTCAGGGTGGAGAAGAAAAATATATCTGCCCAAGTAAGAATAATAAAAAAATCAATATCACAATAAATTATCCTGTCACATACAAGTCAGTAAAAGTCATAGACAATAATACAATTTAGTTTAACTTCTATAGCATGGAAGAAATATTTGCAAATGCATGAATTATAATTTAGTGTATGCTTCTGTTTCCAAAGCTTGTTTTTATTTTTATTGCTGATTTGATAAAAATCCTGACTTGTAATTATTATTTTACAATATCCTTGCTTTGTCACAAATGCATTTGAACTTTATATCAAAGAGGGCATTCTCAATAAATACTTGCATTTGCTAATACCTGATAAAGTATGAAAATATTAGTTGCACAAATATGAAGTCTGTCTGGGGAAAGTGCAGCAATTGTTAATATAACGAGAACAGTTTGTGCAACATCACTGTAACCTGGCAGCCAAGGAGAGTGAACTAGAATGCACATGCATGAACAATGACAACTTCACTGTACTAGTCAGTGGGGATGGTAGATACCCTTGAGTGAACATTTGTACTGTGTGGCCCTCACATTTAAAATGCAATGGTGCAACGGATGGTGATTGGGAGAACTGTGTGAGGTCCCAAGGTGCCTACTTTGAGGGGGGCTGACTAAGCAAGTAGAGCAATGAAACTGCATCAAATTTTGTGTTAAGATTGAACATTCCTCCACAGAAACTACTCAGATGATTCAGAAGGCTGCAGCTATGGGCAACTGATGTTTGGCAGCTTCATCACAACAATGAGCTCACTCAGGCATCATGCCTCGTGCAGAGTTTTCTGGCAAAACATCAAATCACCCAGGGAACTCAGTGCCCCTACAGCCCAGATTTGGTACCATTTCAATTCTGACTTTTCCCAAATATAAAACCACCTTTGAAAGGGAAGAGATTTCAGACCATCGATGAGATTCAGGAAAATACGATGGTGCAACTGATGGTGATTGGAAGAACTGTGTGAGGTCCCAAGGTGCCTACTTTGAGGGGGGCTGAGGTGTCATTGTCCTATGGACAGTGTTTCTTGTACCTTGTATCTTGTTCAACAAATGTCTCTATTTTTCATATTACATGACTGGATAACATCTGGAGAGATCTCATACTATCTTTTGTTTTCTTTATTTCGAACCTGTTTAGACTTTTTCTTTGCTTGGTTGTAATAGTTAAAATTAGAGAGACATGCCATTCTTTAAGGCTGACCATGCTAAGAGAAAGTCCCTACTGTGTTTTCATATTGTAAAATAATCAGACTGTTCTTCTCCTTGGTTCTTCCTTCTTACCTGCGCAGCTTTTTAGCCCTGTGTCTGGCTCTGGAATTCTGACCATGGCTGCCTCGGCTGGGCAAAGTCAGGGAATATAAATGAGCCTTGCCCAGGACTTTTGTAGTTGAATTGCTACAGTTTGTATTCTGAGGGACTATACACTGAGGTATGTCTGACAAAGAGAAAAAGAGTAAATATGAGTTAGAGAGAAAGCTAGAAAGTGAATATGAGCATTCCTTATGTAATTGGCCTACTTTTCTTACTTTTCTTAATGACGATTTTGAAACTGGAAAAGACACCAGAGTTTGGGCTGCCTGTCACTACCAAACCCAATAAGCAATGACAGTGATTGACTCTTTATGGGTGCTTTAGTTAGATGGCCAGCAATCTGAGAAGATGGTGGGTTCATACCCTAACAGACCATCTTCCCTTTTCTTTCCCAGCCAGACTTTATAACAGGGAATAAACAAGGTGCAGTGAGGGGTTTTGAAATTCAGGGAGGGTCAGGTGGAAGAAACTGAAACATTCCTGTCCTAGGCACTTAGCTGCTCCCAGGGGCAGGTGGTTGTCTGCCGCTCCCTGAAACACAATGGCCTGGATGCCTCCACTTGTCCCCAGGTGGTAATCTTTAGCAGTGCCCCAGGAGGTTAGCTGTTTTCTGAGGTGCCAGGATGGGCCTTACCTATCTGTAGTTTCTTAAACAAAAGCTTTAACATATATATTACTTACTAGGCTTATAACATTTTACCTTCAACTAAAATTTTCCAACTCTTGGGTCCCCCATCAATATCTCTAAAACTAGGAGTAAGCCACTCCTTTGATCTTTCTTCATCTTTCTCCAGATATCCTTCAATTGGCTGCCTGACTTCAGAGGATTTTTTGTTTGTTTGTTTGTTTCTTTGTTTTAACTTGGGAGACTTCAGCTGAGACTGAGGAATCCCTAAGGCCACATTGTCTTATCTTCCTAGAATCTATATGAAACTTGCAGAGTTCAACCTTTCAGACTTAAAATCTTCCCAGGTGAGAATAGGCTGTATTGCTCTTGTTTACATTTCTGATTTGACCTGTTCACTGCACTCTGTAGGCCATTTCCTTCCATTATAAGGGATCAGATTTTATCACCTCAAATACAATTATGAATTACTGTTAAGTTTCCAAGACAGTTGGATAGTGCTAAACAAAATTTGCTACCCTAAATGGTCAAGATGGCAGTATGATGCATCAGTGAAAAAGAAATTCAACTGCAAAGTTGTTTTGGTTTAAACCTTGCCCATGGGCTATAATTTGTGTGATTTGTGGTGTTAGCATAATATAACTGAAAAGGCTATTGTATATGATAAAATTTGTTAGGAGAGCTGCCTTCATCATGGTTGAAAACTTTAAGGGATATAATTTTAATGTTTCAAGATTTGTAAATAACAGGTATGGGACACTGAGACATTTAGCACTTTGGTTCTTTTAAATTTAATTTTATTTTAATAGTTGTTCAAGTAGAGTTTTCTGCCTTTTAAGCACTTTGTTTTTCAAATCTGACTTTGAAATGTAAATATTCCTGCCATATTCACTGACCCAAGTTTGTGTATAGATATGCATGTGTGTACACAGCTGTTTAAAGAACAGGCACTGGTGCATGCAAGAAAACTACAGCAAAAAAACCCCACCAAATTACATTTACATGCCTAAAACTAGTTGTATACTTACTTGTATATATGGAGATGTGGGATGGGAAATTGTTATACACAAAGAAAGGACTATTCATCTATCCTTTGGGATAAAATTTTTTAAAGTACATCAATGAAGCAGCTAGGATAACTAATTTTATTAAGTTAAATAATTTGTTGTTTTAGACATATATTTCAGTTCACATAAATCATAACCAAAGTAAAGCCATCTCTTCTGCAATGCAGCATATTTCAAAATTTGTTTCAGAGGCCAACATTCTCAAAATCTTCTGGAATGCTAGTTAAAAATGCATATTATTGGACCCCTTCTCCAAAATTGTGAGTTAGAATTTCTGGAAGTCTGGTTAAAAAAATCAGCATTTTATTTTTTTTATTTTACAATTTTTATTGTATTTTTTTCATTACCATTTGGCCCCCTTATAGCCTTTCCCTGCCACCATCCCCTCACTGTTGTCCATGTCCATTTACACAATGGAATACCACTCAGCTGTAAAAAAGAAGGAATTCCTACCCTTTGTGACAGCATGGATGGACCTGGAGAATATTATGCTAAGTGAAATAAGACAGCCAAGAAAGACAAATACCGTGTTATTTCACTCATCTGTGGAATCCAATAAATGAAGTGAACCAACAAGCAAAATAGATAGAGAGTAGGATGAAAGCTAAGGTAGGGGGAGGGTAGGTGGTGAAGGGATTGAGCAGAAAGGGAAAAAATCAGCATTTTAAAGACATTCTCTATGTCATGAGTTTCCCAAGTATGTGGTGTGCAGACCCTTGCGGTCACTGGTTCTAGGAGACTTCAAAACTATTTTGATGATAATTATTATTATTTGTCTTTTTCATCATGAGGACATTTGTTTTGATGGTGCAAAAATAAATGGTGGGTAAAACTGGTAGCTTAGTGACACTATATAGTACTGATAGTCATTGTATTCTTCACTGCCATGTATTTGCAGTAAATGCATGACCAAAAAAGCCAGTTTAACTTTAAAATGTCTTTGATGGATCATCAAAAGTAATAATTTTTAAAAATTTTAATGCTTGACTATTTTAATATTTTGCATAAAAGAATAAAATATCTGCATAATATATCTGCATAAAACATTTATGACTGATACCAAAGTATAATGGTTGCCTTTAAAATAAAGCTTTCAGGTTATTGTTTGAGTTGTGAGCTGAGCTAGCTACTGTTTTCATACGACACTATTTTCACTTGAAAGATTGACAAATTATGCTTATTTAGACTTGAGAGTTTCTTGATAATTTGTTGAGAAATTAATAAAGTAAGCCTGTCACCTCAAGCCAAATGACAGTGTTTTTTGCCAATGGTAAAATCCAAGGTTTCAAGAGAAAATCTGAATTTTGGAAATCTTGTATCTGCAAACATGAGAGTGACAATTTCCTAGTCTCTGAAAAATTTTTATAAGATCAGTGGTGATATTAATTAATGTGATTGTTGATATTATATAATGTGTCCTGTTTAATACTGTGTCATATTTAATAATTCACTCTATTACTCAGTGAATCAAAATTTTCCCAATGAGCAATGAATGATGATATGAAATCATGTATGAGTAAAAAATCCACCCACAGTACAGGATAAACAAATGGATACTAGTGAAACAGAACATGAAAAGTTCATTTTAAAAGTTCATTAACATGGTTTCCAAGGCAATATTGTAACTAATCTTTAAAAAATTATCACTTGTTAAATTTTGGCATAGTATCAAAGAATAGTATCCACAATTATCATAATGATTATTAAAATATTCCTTTCCCTTCCAACTATGCATCTGAATGATGTTGGATTGTGTTTTTATACTTCAAACAAACAATATATTGCAAGAAATTAAATGCAGAAAATATAAAATATAGCTACATTCTGTTATGCCAGATCTTATAGAGAATTGAGAAATTAAACCATTCTATCATTTCACTGTATTTTTTGTTTTGTAAGATAAAATTAATTTTCATAAAACTGTTACTTCAGTAATTATGTAGTAGGTAAAAATTAGGGGGTTCTCATAATTTTAAAGAGCATAAATGAATCATAAGTCCAAAAAATTTGAGAAGTCCTGGTCTAGATGACTCTGATTCTCGATTACATTTGAAAATCATTACCTTAATAGTGAAGTTTAGGACACATGGAAAAGTTTTAATAAGAACAGGAAAAAATATAGAGGACACATGGACAAAACTAGGGGGGTTGGAAATGGGAGGGAGGAGGGGAGGAATGGGTGGGTGGGCTGGAATGGGAATAAAGGATAGAAACTGTAATGAATAAACTAAAATAAAAAAATTTAAAAAAAAGAAATAAAAAAAGAAAAGAAAAAAGAATAATCAATAAAATATATATTTTAAAAAGAAAAAAAAAAGAACAGTAGTGTACTTCCTTTTCAACTAGTTTTAACCATCATGTAATTCCTCAAAGATTTCTGTAAAGTTTAGGTATACAGCTACTCAAAATAAGGTTGATGAATCTACAAGAACTATTAATATTTCTTGAAGTTTTTTCAATAAAAATGACTTTAAAACTGTTCAATCTGCTCTCTCTACACTCAGAAACTTCTGCTGTCTCCAGACGCTCTTAAGATGGCAACTTCTCTGGGTTCCAACACCTACAACAGGCAGAACTGGGAGGATGAGAGCTTTCCCATTCTCTGCCAGATGTGTCTTGGAGAAAACCCATATATCCGAATGACCAAAGAAAAGTATGAGAAAGAATGCAAAATCTGTGCCAGGCCATTCACAGTGTTTCACTGGTGCCCCAGGGTTCACATCCATTACAAGAAGACTGAAGTGTGCCAAATCTGTAGTAAATTGAAAGATGTCTGTCAAACCTGCCTCTTGGGTCTAGAGTATGGCCTGCCCAACCAGGTTCATGATGCAGGGTTGTCTTTTAAGAATGACATGTGAAAGTCAATGTCAAAAAGGCATACTACACACAGAATACGGAGAGGAAGATTTCTAACTCTGATGGAGCATGGCCAGTTCCACCAGTGACACACTGCTCAAACTGGCCTGGACCATACCCTACTACAAAAGGAATTGACCCTACATTTGCTCCATACAGACATGAGAAGCCTACAGATCCAGAGGACCCCCTTGCTGATCAGAACATTAAAGACATATTATGGAATCAATGACCCGGTGGCAGATAAGCTTTTAAAGCAGCCTTCAACAATGCCTCATCTGGACTCACCAGAGGACAAGACTATCACCACATTATATGTTGGTGGTCTGGGTGATACCATTACTGAGACAGATCTAAGAAATCATTTCTACCAGTTTGGAGAGAGCCAGACAATCACTGCTGTGCAGAGACAGCAGTGTGCTTTCATACAGTTTGCCACAAGGCAGGCTACAGAAGTGGCTGCAGAGAAGTCCTTTAATAAGTTGATTGTCAATGGCCATAGACTCAACATGAAATGAGGAAGGTCACAAGCAGCTAGAAGAAAAGAAAAAGGAGAGAACCACAGAGTCTGCGATCAAGCTAGTGTCTATTCCAGGCCTGGCAGCCAACAGGTCTTCCTCCTTATCCCACAGCAGAAGAAGAAGCCTCTGCCAACATTTCAACCTGTCCCCCAGTGGCTCTCCAGCTGTGGTGAACATTGCCCTGCCTCCACCCCCTGGTGTTCCCCACCTCCCATCCCCAGGTTTTAGGCCATACATGTTCTTCCCAATGGGACCACCTCCTCCTTTCATGAGGGCTCCAGGGCCAATCCAGTATCTTTCTCAGGACCCTTAGAGAATGGGAGCTCATGCTAGGAAAAACAGCAGCCCCTATCACATTATCACCACTCTGGGGCTCTACAGAAGACAGGGTGCTTAAAAATCCCAGGAAACAAATCTTTGAATAAATATATTTTCCTTTCTTTGTAGTTCCCATGGTAGCCAAATGTATTCAGATGTGGGCAGTTGGAGAATGACAGCCATGCTTTGATTGACACACCTCAAATAAGTTGCCATTAACACATCTGGTTACTACTATAATATTACTAATAAAACTTAATGCTCATTCCTCTTACTTCTATGGGGAACAAGCAGCGGGGTGAATTGAAATGTCCAATGGAGTTACCAACCCAACTATATGTTCATTTTGTATTATTTTTGGAGGGAAAATAAAACTGATGTGTAATATAAAACTTTTGACCATTTTTATGTCCGTTGGGTATTTTCCTTTTTATCATCTAAAAAAAGATTACTAGTACTAATCATTGTAGTAACATGAGTGTGATTTAACACTTCTGCAGTCAAATGAGGAAACCAACATAAAGACCTCAGAAATACGTGTGGAAACCAGCAGCAAGAACAGCCCTGGGCTCTCCTTACCTCTTCTTCCACTGATTACTGAAGGGGTCTGGCTGATACTTTTACATCTCCATGCTACCAAAAAAGGACAAAAGTAAAAATTACTTTTTATTCCTATTAATTGGATGGAAACAAATGTCACAAAGCTGTGTATCATTGAAGAAACCTGGTGTCTGAGATGAGATTATTTTAAAGAACTTCCTATAAAACACTTTAACAGACTGTTAAATGAAAAGCATCAGAGTGTGTTTGAATGGAAGACTGGTGACCAACAGCTGGAACTTTTACCTTCAGCACTCACCTTCATGTGTCTCATTTTAATTCCCCACTTCTGGGCAGGGGACTCTGTTCTTAGAATGTTTTGGTATAACTGAACTGTGTATGGTAAAAATATTTGATGGTGTGTTGTATTTTTTTATTTTTAAAAAACTGAAAACAGATCAATTTTTAAAAAATAAAAATAAAATTGCTTAACCTAATTTTAGTTTCAACGTGATATACCTTATGTTTTCTAAACATTTATCAAACAAAGATTTTTTTCAAAGTAAGTTATATATCATGGTCATGTTTCACAACTGATTAAATATAAATCTTCTTGTGTACAGAAACTTTTAAGAATTGCATGGTAGATACAAACACTACATTTGAAACTCTTTTCATGCTGGTCTCTGCAGAGTTGCTCAATTAAACAGCTAGCCACAGTCAACAGGGGTTCAGGGTACATAAAAGTTCTGTTGAGAAATAAAAGAGCAAAGACTCATTGGGTACCAACTATGTGCCAATCCCTCTCTCAGGCATACAACCTTCCTTGCAGGATTTTAAAGTCTAGTGAGCAAGGGGCAGAAAGATGGGACAAATGTAACTGAACAACAATAAATTTTTTAAAAATGTCTAGTGAGCAAAAGTTGTTTCAAAAGCTGTCTCTAGGACTTTCTGCTCTTGATTTTCTTACATCTTCTCTGATAGTTTACAAAGAAATCAGGTAAAAAAGTAATTTCTAAACTTTAGGAACCATCACCCTCATTGAATTATATGGTTGCTGGGAACATTCCTGTCTTCTTCTGAACATGGCAAAAAAAAAAAAAAAAAGTACCACAATTAACTTAGATTGTTTTGCAGTAATATCGTTGTAGGATGATAAACTGGCAAATCAAAATAAAATAAGCTTATATCAAGATTATAAAACCAGTATATTATAGCTAAAACATAGATTTTTGATCAAGCCCATATTTGAAATCTGTCTCTCTTTCATGTCCTTCCTGGCTGACCTGGGACAAGTATCCTGATCTGTAAAATTACTCTACTAATGACATCTAACTTATTTTTGTAACTATCAAGTGAGATAATTCATTTAAAACATATTGAATAGTATTTGGCATCTAGTAAGCACCTAACAAATGTTAGCTCTCATGTTTTTGTTATTTAAGAAAAAAAAAACTAACTTTCTACAATATTGGAAGTTCTAGCCAGAGTGATCAGACAAGACAAAGAAAAGGCATCCAAATTGGAAAGGAGGAAGTAAAATTGTCACTGTTTGCATTTGACATGGTAGTGTACCTAGAAAACTCTTTAAACTTCACAAAAAAATTATTCAACCTAATAAATGAATTTGGCAGAATGGGAGAATATAAAGTCAATATTCAGAAATCCAAGGCATTTTTTACACCAACAATGAAATATCAGAAACAGAAATGAGAAAAAAAATCCATTTACTATAGCAACAAGAAAAATAAAATACTTAGGAACTAACCTAACCAAGGAGGTAAAGGACCTATTCTCAGAAAAATATACAACACTGAAGAAAGAAAGTAAGGAACACCCAAATAAATGGAAGCACATACCAGATTCATGGATTAGAAGAATTAACATCATCAAAATGCCCATACTATCCAAAGCAATTTATAGATTCAATGCAATCCCTACCAAATACCAATGATGTATTTCACAGATATAGAACAAATATTTCAAAAATTTATATGGAACCATAAATGACCCCAAATAGCCTCAAAATTTTTGAGAAAGAAAAATAAAGTAAGAGAGATCATGATACTTGATATCAAATTTATTACAAGTCCACTGTAATCAAAACAGTCTGATACTGGCATAAGAACAGACACATAGACCAATGGAACAGAACAGAGAGCCCAGAAATAAACCCATAACAATATGGTCAATTAATATTTGACAAAGGAGGAAGGAACATAAAATGGACTAAAATAGCCTCTTCAATATATGGTATTGGGAGATCTGGACAAGTACATACAAAAAAAAAATGAAACTAGACCACTAACTTATACCATACACTAAACTAAACTCAAGATGGATAAAAGACTTAAATATAAGTTTTGATGCCATAAAAGTCCTAGAGGAGAACATAAGCAGGAAAATCTCAGATGTCACATGCAGCAATATTTCCACTGATATCCCTTAGGGCAAGGGATATAAAAAAGAATAAATGGAACTACACCAAATTAAAAAGCTTCTGCACAGCTAAAAAAATCAACAAAATAAAAAGGGAACCAACTGTATGTGAAAACATATTTGCCAATGATACGTCAGACAAGGGTTTGATCTCCAAAATATATAGAGAACTCACATGACTCCACACCAGGAAAACAGACAATCCAATTTAAAAATTGGCAAAGGACCTGAACAGACACTTTTCCAAGGAGAACATAGAGAGAGCACACAGATACATGAAAAAATGTTCAACATTACTAGCCATCAGAAAGATACAAATTAAAACCACAATGAGATACCACTTTACACCTGTCAGAATGGCCATCATTTTTGCCTGTTTTATTGTTGTGCAATTACAGTTGTTCCCATTTACCCTCCATTACTCTCCCAGCCTTCAGTAACAAATCACCAAACAAGTACTTGTGAGGTTGTGAAGAAAACCACAGGGCTCCTAGTACACTGTTGGTGGGAATGTGGACTGGTGCAACCATTGTGGAAAACAGTATCGAATTTCCTCAGAAAACTAAAAATGGAACTGCTTTTTGACCTGGTGATCCCATTTCTAGGACTGTACCTGAAGAATCCTGAAACTCCAATTCAAAAGAACCTATGCACCCCCCCCAATGTTCATAGCAGCATTATTTACAATAAACAAGTGCTGGAAATAGCCTAAGTGCCCATCAGTAAATGAGTGGATCAAAAAACTGTGGTACATTTACATAATGCAATACTATGCAGGAGAAAGAAAGAAGGAGCTTCTAGCTTCACAAGAAAAAGAAAGAAGGAACTCCTACCTTTTG
>JAPYXV010002264.1:0-13281 GCA_028533065.1 Trachops cirrhosus
CTCCATGGACCCCAAGCTGATCCTTGGGCCCTTATTATCCTGAAACAGTCTCCTTACCGTCTGGTTTTTCAATGTCTGCTACAATTTTTGATCTCCTATTTTCATATATGTTGTGATAATGTTGGCTGTTTGCTCTGTTCCTCCATAGATTGGCTAGGTTTTTCTCCCATGTATAGGGGAAATGGAATGTGCTTCTTCCTACCATGTCGCCATCTTCCCAGTTCCGATATCTTTTTGAAGTTATAAAAATCTTGTTCTATTATAACCACTATTTTTTTACATTCTCTTTGCTGTTATAGATTCATTTCTTTTGTGTAATTAGACTTTTACTTTACGAGGGTTTTGTGGCTGAAAGGAGGATAATGCATTTGTGCAGTCTATCATCTTCAAAGGGAATTCATGAAAATTGTATATTTGCTCAGTGGTTTCTGTGGTCTAGCCTTCTTCTCTTCAAATGAATATGGCAGTAATGGAGTCAATATCTGCATTTTTAAAATAATGTCCTGATGGCACTGGATATATTTTTAGAGCCACTCTTCCAGGAAAAGTTAAGGAAGTTGGGTCAAACCGTGAGGTATCATGTGAAGGTGTTGGATATGTCCCACAATAAGTCCTGTGATGGTGTATAAAATGTCATATGGTAAATTAATAATCATTCATTATATCTTCCATTTACTTTTTCTTACCTGATCACCATTGATTTATATCCCCAAGGTAGGGGTTTTAATACTCATTTTAATACTTACACATAAGAGTAGTTTTGTGTTTCCAATTATTGTTAGTTTCCTATTTTGTATTGCTTATGGACACAAATAATTGTAGACCCATACTATTTTAATTCTTCAGTTATAACTGACAAGTAGAGGCTTGTTACTTTTTTACTGATGACATGGCATGAACAAAAAAGATCACGATCCTTTTCTAATCTCCCAGAGGCGGGACATGAATAGCCACAATCCAATTCCATAATTAGCTTTCTTACAGTAGGTAAGCATAGTGCCAGCCACAGAAAATACTGTAATCTTTGGCGTAATTACCGTAGGGTAGTGGTGATTTGATGAAAAAATAAATAAAAAGAAGAAGAGAAACAGGTGATCTTTTCTGTTCTGGAAGAAAATTAAGATTTAAAAAAGGTAACATAAACTAAAAACAAAACAAAAACTCCAAACAGGCCGGTTTCAGACACGTAGAAAGTCCACTTTGAGAGGTGAGAGTTCAGGGGTGAGCAAAGGGGAAATGGTGTGCTTTATGTAGAACCACATTTAAGTCCATGTGGATTACAGGGAGGTTTTAATGAAGATGAAAAAAATCAGAATATGGTTCAGTGCTAGGAAATGTTAAGGAATAAAGAAAATGGCAGAAGAACATTTTTTATTTGATCAGCATACAGATTAAAATATTTTGAGCTGTGGAACTAGGCAAACTCTGGGCAGGATCTAGTAACCCCAGGCCAGTGTTTTCCATGGCGTCTCGTTTCTGTTAAACTGCCAGTGTTTTCTTTTTTTTCAGTTCATAGGCTGATAGACTGCTTCTAAATCCCACTTGTTCATAGCAATGGATTTCCAAATACTCTGCAGTCCCATCTTCTTTTGATTTATGGGGTTAGGCTGGGAAAAGATGTTATTTTTTCATGTTTTGTAAAGTTAAAAACATATGTGATTGTAAAGTTTTATCTAAGTTCCTTATATTATGACATTATTCAAATACTTTTGTTTTAAACTTTCTATCACAAATTCAAAAATCAGTCTTTAACCATGCAATACTTTTCAGGAGGAACCCACAGGACAAGTCAGAAACACCCTCCCATCATGCATCATGAACATAGCACAAAGATAGATATAAAGGTGAATTTGGCACAAACAATCTTGTCTCTGATCATGTATTTTCTTACCTTTTCATATAACACATTAAGTGACATTCAAAATCATTGCCAGAATCTGTAAGCTCTAGCATGCTAAAAGGAGAAGTTCCAGATAATTTCAGTCTGATGAAAACACAAGATAATCAGACAAGAACCCTATCAATCTAAAAGGCTACCAAGAATCACTTGGGTCCCAGCCATGAATTGACTAGATGTATTATCTGATGCTATCATCCAACTTTTTAAGCATCTCCTAAGAGCAGACTTAATTGTGGCAAATGGGGTTATCAAATATAAAGTATCAAATGTAACCTAAAATTGAAAAATTATATGGAGCTTGTATACAACATATGCTACAGGACAAAAATATGTAATACAATCACATAATTTAAATATACAATTTGATTATTTCCATTAAGTATAGGAGCATATGTTTATGAGAAAAAATATAAATGTAAAGAGAAAATATCAGAATACTTAAAACAAACAGGAGATTTTTTTTCTGTTCCTTAAAACAAACAAATAAACAAACAAATGAAAACTATTGGCATGCCCAGGGCAAGAACTTGCATTGTGAAAATTTGCAAAGCATTCCATTTCTTGGAGGCAACCTACATTAAGACTAATGTTTAAGAACAGCTTGAGTTTAATAGACAAAGGGTGCCAAAACTACTTTAATAAAGCTCACCCCTGCTGTTCTTTCCAACAGTACCTCCTGCAATGCACTAAACCTTCTCTGTGTGCCAAATGTCTTTGGTTTTAATCCACAATCATTTAATCACTGAGTTTTTAAAATCCTGGAGGCACAGAGCTTATAACCAAGGAGTACAATGGAAGAATGGTTGTGTTCCAAATGTGAATCCAGCTATCACTAAGATCTCCATATAATTATGTCTAATTTGTTGGCCTGCAGACAAAAACAAATCTTTGTTTCTATCAAAGAGTATTTCAAAAAGAGATTTTTATGCATTGAGTTTTAACTTTTTGTTTTTATAAAAATTTGTGGTATACACTTAAACTTGCATAAAATTCTCAGACTTGGCCTATAGCAAACTGAGAGATATTTTAAAACAAACCCATAGATACTCTAATTTTTACAGTTAGGGGGAAAATTCATAATTAAAGAAAAAATGTGAGTTGACCAAAGTGGAGAGAAATCTCCCATTTCATTAGTCAGCCCAATAATTCTAATGTAATGATTCTCACCAGCATGAGATATTTTTCTTATACTTCAACTAATATGAATTTATTATCTGTCATAAGTGACATTTTCCCCATTTGTACAGCCGCATTATGGGCCAATAAACACTATCAGTTTAAATATGTATATGTATTTGAATGCCCTTTACCAGAATTAGATGTTTCATTTCATCACAGGTATAATGCTATTAATTATCTAGCACTTAAAATGGTTTTTAATGATGATGAATGTTATGGCGTCCTGTGCCCTTTGATGGCTCCAAAGATAACTAGGCAATGCATCTTTGCTTGACTAAGTATTTAGTTGTTTAGCCTTGAAGACTCTTGAGTATAACGTACAATTCTTTGGTAATTATTTTTCAGTGGGCACCTACTTTTTGTTTTGTTTTTATTGTATTTGTTCTATTATTATTTCCCCCATCCCCTCTTCCATCTCAACCCACTCCTAGTCCCACCCCCTGTAATCACCACACTGTTGTCCTGCATCCATGAGTCCTTTTCCTTTTTTGCTTGATTTATCCACCCCAGCACCCCACCCCCCAGCTGTCACTGTCAGCCTGCTCCTTATCTGTTGGTAATTTTAACTAACAAATAGTAGATTGGCCATTTGGAATCTTTTTTGTTTTTGTTTCCTGAAATATAGCTAGGTTGTAGTATTGTCGTATAGTGTGTGTTTTTAATTACCTAGGATACAATTTCTTATAGTCTAAAACTAATTTACTTTAATTCCCCATCCTGGAATCTTATATTAATCAGATTTCAAGAAAAGCTTGAGCTATTCCATCACAGATGCTCACTGTACTCTGAGCTCTCATTATAGCTTTGTACTAAGGGAAAAAAGGAAAATATGTATAAATCAAGTGAAAAATACCAAAAATTTAATATAAAACAAAGATGCAAAGTCAGATATTGCCTATAAATCTTCAGTGATTATGGTGTGACAAATGTGAAGACGCGTCGCATATCACGGTGAGTGTTCAGTGCGCAAACGTAATCACACACATTGTAAAAGGCACATGGTTGAGAAGTACTGTATAGTTTGTTTTGCTCAATGCCTCTATCACAATCTTGTACTTTTTTGCTGACATTGTAATTTGAACTTCAGCTATTATTTACCTACAATTGGCTTTATAAAATTAAAGATAATTTGACATTTAACAAGAAGATGTATGATAATGTGGAGACATATTTTATTAATTTTAAGTGGACCTATCTTTTCAGTAGAGGTGGCAGTCCACAATCTTAGTGGAATTCATGATATCAGGTTATACTTAGAGAATATGGGTCTCATCTACCACATTTGCTTCTACTTTAAATGACTAAGAAAAATTTGACAAGTACATGGCAAAGAGAAAATTATATTTAAATTAAATATTTCAAAGAAAGTCATTATCATTAATTCTTTGAAGGGAAAAGCAATATGAAATCAAAATTAATCAGTATAGATCAATATAAACACTGACATTCTTGATACAGATTGTGTGGGTTCTAATCCGAGCTCCACTATATTAATAGCTCTATGAACTTGGACTAATTATTTATCTGCTCTGTGTCTCATTTCTAAAATGGGAATAGAGTAGTATCTATTTTGTGAGTTACTATATGAATTTAATCAATATACAGAGTCTGGCACAAGTAATGCCCCTTTGTATTACAAAATATTTTATTACAAAATCATAAGCATGTTGATTCTGTAACTTAACAATATCACACTCAAGCACAGTATGTGACATTTTAGGTGAAATATTCAAACTAAAACTGTAAATTATTACACCCATATTATTGCCCTACCAACCACACTCAAGCAGGCTTTACTTCCCCTGGACCCTGTATATAAAAGTTCTTAGAGGAAGGCTTGGTGTAAATTAGTATTATATGTGTACCTCGTTGTCGTGGTTATTATTTATTTAAATAAAAAATAACTTTTCCATCTTGCTGTAAGAAATGACACCCCCACCAGTTCGTGTTCAGCTGACTGTGATCTAACTGCAGACAGCAAGTGTGCAAGTCTTTTTTCAAAGAGGCAGCGCTCTCTATTATTCAGTACCAAGCCTGATCCAAACTCTTCTGAGATCCGTGTCACACTTGCAGTCATTCAATTTTATGATGGGATGTTATGAAGAGAAACTTGTACTCAAATATAATTTCTAAAGTAACAACTATCAGAACTTCAAAGTATTTACAAAAAATGAAAAATTTAAAATCTCATTTCTCTCTTCTCACAAGCCCTCTAATTTGCCTGTGCCTCTCCTTTTAAAATGAATATTGAGACTTTGTAACGTTTGAGGGCAGGCTTTTGCACCACACTTCTCTGTTCTTTGATTGAACCCTAAGTATTCTCTTATAGTGAACTAAAAAAATCTTTATGTTGAAGTTGTTAGTTCATTTTTTAGCTCTACACATGTTCACATAGGGTCTTCTTGTTACAGACCTAACATTTCATTTAATTTACTTTTTATCTGTTTTATTTATGTATTTTAAAACAATTTTTATTCAAAAATATGTAAATGTATGAAAATTCAGTAATATGTTTAAACATTGTTATTTTAGAAACTATGAAAACCACTAAGATGACCTTATATATGCCATAGTCTATTACTGCATTACCTTAAAGATCTATCTTAAAGGACAATAATAACTTTCTTATAACTTTAGTAATGATAGTACTCCAATAACAAATACTTTTATTTATGATATATCATTAGTAGAGAAAAGAGTTTACACTTTAAAAATTATAATTTTGTAAATGAATTGAAATGACATTTATTTGGTCAAAACACCATTGGATGAATCATGTAAAAATTGCAAGCCTTAAGGAAATGTAATGCCCCCTCATCATGCTCACTAATTCTTGGTTTGCTTTGTTCTGCTCTTCATCTCTATTCAATGAAGAAGTATGTGGTAACAATGTACTCTTGAGACTCTCTTCTCTATTTGTCTGGAGCCCAAGGTTTGAGAAGTATTGGCCTGAAGTTAAATATTTCATCAGGAGACAATTGCTTATGGAATAAAGCTAATTGGACCTCTGTTGAAGGTTGGCTATAAAACAACACACCCTAATGCATCAGAATCTCTCTGCACTTCCCTTTCTTATTTCTGCTTTCAATAATGCCTCTGCATAGGATATTATTCCCTCAAATTCAAGATTAATTTAATTTTATTTTTTGTCCTCACCTGAGCATATTTATTTATTGCTTTTAGACAGAAAGGAAGGGAGAGAGGGAAGGAAGGAGAGAGGGAGAAACATTGATGTGTGAGGGAAACATCGATTGGTTGCCTATTGTATGCCCTCGGACCAGGGATCATACTGCTGGGACCTGAGATTAGACCACAGCCTAGGTATGTGCCCTGACAGGGAATTTAACCTGCAACCCTTTGGTTGCAGGAGGACTGTTTTACCAACTGAGCCACACAAGCCAGAGTTCAAGATTAGTGTAGACATAAGCTTAACAAATACTTTTTTGACACTAGACTATTATTGCCTCAAAAAAATTGTCAAATTATTTTCCCATAAATAATAATGAGTCAGAAAAAAATAAAGTTTTTGTAATCATGGGGGCACTTAAAAATCATTCTGAGACCTCAATTTATGTTAGTAAAAGCCAAAATTTCATTACCACAGTATCAACAATAGTCAGGCTTCACATATAGTCAGTGCTTGTGTTTGGTCCTTAATTATTACTATTTATTTAACACTTTTCTACATAATGGAGAGACCAAAGGCCTGAAGACATTCATAAGTATGCAAACAAGCTAGTCTACATCAACAATATGAATCTTTAACATTGTAGTCAACACTGGGAAAGGCATAAAAATTAATGACACAAATGTGGCATGTTAGATGGGGCTAATTGTAACTAGAATGCAGCAATTCAGTGTTTTATAGCCCACAGTATAAACTTAAAAATAAAGATAGCTGGAAACAGAAGATATTGATTTAATTTTTATTAATTGTTTTATGAAAACTCAAATCAAGTAGTATATTAAAAACAGAATAATCAATAGCAAAATCGTATCACAGGGGAAAAATTCACAGTTCATAAAGTAGGAATTCAACAGTTGGGATCCACACCAGAGAATGAGGGTTTTAGTCCCTGTTCTGCCACCTAGTAGTTGGATGCCTCTGGGAAGGTTATTTTACAGCTCTGTGCTTTATTTCCCCGTCTATACAATGGGGATAGTAATAACAACAGTACTTTCTTCATAGGACCATTTGAATATTAATTGCCTTCAAATCTGTAAAGTGCTAAAATATCTGGACTTTGTGGGCATTTGATGATTTATTGCTATTAATAGGTGAAGAAAAATTGAAGAAGTAACTAATGAGAAAATCAAGGAATGTGTAGGCATTGGCAAAATTTAAATGACAACAGGGTCAGAAGAAAGTCATTGTTTTTGATTCATTTAATAATCCCTTTTAAAATAATAAATTCAGAGGCATTTTAAAAAGTTAGATGATAGATTAAAGGTGAGATTTTTGTCACCCAAGAAGATTAAATTTAGTTTAATTCTTATACTTTGTGAAGTTCTCAGTTACAAGAAAATTTATTACATAACATAGTTCCAGGTTTCACAAATTTTGGAAGGTTTATGATTATGTATTTCTTTTCTTGTATTTCTTAACCTTCTTACTTTGTATTCTTTGTTTCTCAGTTTATTTATTTTTAACACATTTTAATCTCCCTCAAATTATCTCAACATCTCACGTTGAACAAAGTTATATTTTTCTGCAAATTGCCTTCACGATATATTTTTTATTAATTGTTGTCTAGATACTTGGTTTTATTTTGCTTTGTCATAGATGATAGCAGAAGTTAACTCCAGGTTATTGTATAGCCTATTCAAAAAGTATTAGGTAGATGACTGGTGGGTTTTAGTTTTTTGAGTTTTTTGTGGGAACTCTATTTGCATCAACATTCATTAGTTTTCACACAGAATTATAATTCCATGAAACAATTTTAATATATTTTTTCTATTTTCTTTTATGATTTCACATTATGATCTGCATCATTTAAAGTAAGTATAAATAAAGCAACTGTTCTGAACAGAACAGACAAAGGAAGCAGTTGCCTAGCAACAGAAATCACAGAACAGATCCTGAACTCCTACTCACATGGAAGCTTTGTACCCTGGTTTGGTGGTGAAAGCCTTTCTGAGTATCCATTCTCTCACCATGCAGGCCCCTCACACTGGGAGCAGAGGCAGCTTTTGATCCTGCTATTAAATAGAATCGAAAAGTAATAGGCTTCAGAAAAGTTTTTACCATTTTCCTTGAGGTTCATGAATTACTATATTGAAGATCATGAATAAGTTACACAACTGATATGCTCACACTTTTGTTTTAGAGCTGAGTGACTAGGTACCTGGGGATTATTCTGAATGCTCATGGGGTGACCATATGGGCTGAGCTGGAAATTAAAATGCATCTGAATATGTGTGTGAACAATTCCAAAACAAGCACTGGGACACCCTAGAAACCTAGGTAGTTTGATGTTCCCATATTGGGAATACTATTGAATTCTGTGTTGGGAGTTGTATATGAGGATTGGTAAACCCATGCAAATTATAACTAATTTATATTTTAATTCATATCATAATTCCTTTTGTTTGAACATAAAAACTTCAAAAATGATAACATTTTATTGTTTTGCCTTGTGTGTGTGTTTTGGATTTCTCTCTGAAATTAATATATCTAAGAAGACCCATATATTTTCTAATCATTTTTAAGTTATTTCAAAATTCTAAGTTAAGCTTTTTATTTCTTTATGGATGTCAAGTACACAAAATGGATCCATCTTAATTTGTGTTTCTTCTTATGATATCATCTTTGGTCCTTGCAAGACCTCCTACATTCTAAATATTTACTTAGCTAGCAATATTTTTGGAGTACAATTATATGTCTTGTTACCTGTCCTGGATAAGTTCCAGAATAGTTTAATTCAGCATGCAGGTGAGAGTCCCAGGAATGTTCCTGCAGACTCACTATCTATTGCACAGCAGCGTCTTCCCAAAGGCATGGCTTCCCAATTCTCCCAGATTTCTCTCAGCTGCTATCAATTCTGTACATTTTCTCACCTGTCCAAATGGGACTGGTTTAGGACTTGCCCTCTCAGAACATTTGCCCTTCTCCCTCTCTAACATAAAATTCTGTATTCTTTTACAAATTCCTCTTTCATTTCAGTAAAGTAAGTTCTCTCTTTAAAGACCTAAAATGACGACACTAAAGTATTGTAGAATGTGAATCATTTAGAGGCACCAAAGTGTTTATTTTGGTTCTGTAATTGTTCAAAATCTCAGACTTGCTGTGGGATAAAATCATACATATAATTAGAATGGAAAACCTACAGAAACTGACCAAAGTGCTACTTATTTATTTTTCTCTGTCACCTGTCTAACTTGTTGTGATGAAATGCATGTCATTCGTGTGGGTGACATAGCAGGTAAGTGGCTTCCATGATAGTCGGTTCCAAACTGGCTATGTAAGTAAGAGTCTCTACTTATTTCATAGATTCACCCTGCTTGTACTTGCACCTTTCACATTATTTAGGAATGCAGAGTTCATTTGAATTAAACATTAGGACATTTTCCTATTCATAATTATTTTTTCTTATTATATGGCCTATAACTAAGACACCAGAAGCTCTCTGCACAGGAAGAAAGTTAAAAACAAGGCTAGGACCCCAGAAATGATTCAGATGGCTGCAAAGCGATATTCTTCCTTGATGGGTAGCAGAGTGAGAAAGCACAGAATAGGAGACTAAAGACTTAAAATGGACATTTGGCTCCACCATTTACTTGCCATATGGCTTGGATAAGTAATTGAGGATACAGGAGCTCAAATTCCATTGCTGAAAAATTATAGTAATACCTACGTCTCAGCTCTAGTGTCAGAATTAGTTTAAATTAGCACATTTAACAGTGTAGCACATAACAAGCCCTCAAATGCTGAACCCCTGTTCTTCAGTTTCCTTCTTTGCTTTGTCTTGATGCTTTCAGTCTTAATTCTTCCCAGCATTTTTTGGGGGATGGGTATAGTTGTAATTAATGTTAAGTTGTGAATTTAAGCATCATGTGTTGTCACACCTCTGCACCAGTGGAAAATTACCTGCTGAAGGACTTCCATCTTGTCATCGTATGTGGTCTAGTGGCCTGTTTTTATTGTGGCTTGGACACACCCAGTGAATTCTCCTAATTTCTCAGGCTCTACTCCCATAGCTGGCAATTGTTTTGTTTTTGTTTTTTTTTTAATTTACAGAAATCTTTAGCCTATGCCATACATTTACACATATCTGTGTACTAAAATTAAACCTAGCCATCAAAACTTCTTCCTGCAACATTGTCAGAGGCTGCTGAAATCTAAGGACAACGTTTCATATTCACTGGTAAGAGAGCATTGGTAGTGAGGATGTGTCACTTCCTGAATGTTGACAGAGCTGCTTAGCACTTTTATTTGTTCATTTGCTTATTCATTAACTCCTTTATTACTTACGACTAATTGATTAATGACTGCTGATTATGTTCTAAATAGAATATATTGTGTTTATCAGTCATTATGTTGCAAGGAATAGACCATGACTTTTGCTTTCCCGTAATAATGTACTCAGTAAGATGCATTATGTATTGTGATCAGTCAATTCTATTGAAAATAATTCTTGGGAAATAATTGCTGTAATACATTTTCTTTAATATTCACTGGCTCCTTATGACATGATTGATAAGTAGGGAAAAGGAGATAGTTTGGGAAATTTTATTAATATAAAGGCAATAACTTTATTTTTTATGTTAAATGTACTGGTCTTTAATTATTACAAATCAATCACATGTATTGCATCATATACTGTTGCCACATCTTTGCCAGTTCCATATTACAATGACATCTTTTAATAAACAGCAAACTTCAATGACTGACCCGAGAATGCAAGATCAGATGGCTTTGGACTTTGGAAATACCCTCATATAAATTTTGGAAATAATATCATTAAAAGACAAAGGTCAAGAAGATCAATTAATGACCATTATAAGAATAACATAAAATACAATATAATATAATACATATAATGACTCTGGACTGTCCTTCTCTCTCGTCTATCTATTGAGAGAGGAAACATTTCACTGTGAAGTGATATGTTTTAAAAGTATCAATTTCATTTCAATTTTTTGCAAGATATTTTATGGTCTGAATCAGGAAATAAATATCAGAATATTGATGGATTTCTAACTGAGGGTGTACATTTTTTTTGAGCTGTAGTGAAGGCTACATACTGGATTTTACCAGATATTCATCCAAGTAAGCTATCATTGGCATATAAAGTTTAAAGAATTAAAAATATTTTTCAGCCCTGGCTGGTGTGGCTCAGTGAATTAAGCACCAGCCTGTGAACCAAAAGTTCACTGGTTCAGTTCCTAGTGAGGACACATACCTCGGTTGTGGGCCAGGTCCCCAGTTGGGGGCACATGAGAGGCAACCGATTGATGCATGTCTCACACATTGATGTTTCTCTCCCTTCCTTCCCCTCTCTCTAAAAGTGAATAAATAAGATTTTTTTAAAAATAAAAATGTTTTTCAGCATTTTCTAGTTATTTAAATAATTCCATTTTACTTTACAGTTAATGAAATTTAATTTTAAAGAATTAAAAAACAATTGTACTTTACAAAAACAGGGATTGGAAATTCATGACTGCATCCATAAATATTTTTTCTGATTAGCTTCTATTTCTCAGTATGACTCTGATTCATGATGGGGCTATGTAAAAATGTCATTTTGCAGATACCACATAAAAATAAGACCTGGATTCTGATGATGAACATCTTTACCATTTGTTGAGATATTTATGTTCTCTGCTCCCAAGTGTGCACACAGCCCTTTCTATACAGAAGTGCTTCCCAGAGAGTGTCTACAGGCTACACATATTAGAATCACCTGGGAAGTCTGACAAAATGAGCATTTGCCTACTGTTCAAACTGTCCAAATAAAGCTCAAAGGAAACAGGAACCTGGGAATTCATCATTTTAACAAGCTTCCTTCAACATTGCTGTATACACTGAAGTGTGAGAACAGCTGCTAAACTTTTGTGTCACTCTTTCAATATGAGAATGCAATCCCAGCCACTCTTGATTATCTGGAGAAACTGTCCAGTCACACAGAGCATCAGGGTGTTGAGAGTTAGGCAGCACAAATAATCCACATCAGAACAGATGTTGCTTGATCGAATAGCACAATACAGTCCTTTCAGACAACAAAGAGCATACAATGTGATGGTTGTCCAGGACGACACTGGGAAAAGCACAACCTTGGTAAAAGTGAATTTCTTTCAAATGTTATCAGTCTTATTGATACATGTAAAAAAAACCATATATTTAAGCTTGAGTCTGAAATCGCAATCCACTTTTAAGGAAAGTGTTTTACTTCTTTTAAAAGGACAGTAGGAAATCAACAGAACTTTCCTGTACAGATGTAGACAGTATGGTCTAAGATAATGGCGGCAAGTACAAATATAATATGAGCCAAAATGTGAGCCACATATAAAATTACAAATTTTCTAGTAGCCACCTTATTACAAAAATAAATAAGCAGATGATGTAAACTTTAATAACTTAGCCTAATGTAAAAAATTAACATTTCAACATGCAAGAAATGTACAAGTTATTAAGAAGATGGTTTACATCTTTTATTTCAACTCAAGTTTTCAAAATCTGAAATATATTTCACATATATCAGTCTGAACCAGCCATGTATTGAGTGTTCAGTAGTTACATGTGACTAGTGGCTGTCATATTGGACTGGGCTGATCTAGTAAAAACAGATGGGTTTTGTTCAAATCTTGGGCTTACCACTGTTGTGCTTAGTGATGTCCATCAAGTTGCATAATTTTGAGCTGTACTGTTTTCTCATTTGAGCAAACACAAATTGGCAATAATATACAATATTTACCTTACAAGACTGCTGTGTCAGTTACCTTATAATCTGTAAGGTGCCAGTTATATGTATACATATACAGAGTGAGGCAAAAGTAAGTAACCTAGATGCCCATCAGTAAATGAATAGATCAAAAACCTATGGTACATTTACACAATGGAATTCTATGCAGCTGAAAGAAAGAAGGAACTCATACCCTTTGCAACAGCATGGATGGAGTTGGAAAGCATTATGCTAAGCGAAATAAGCCAGGCAGTGAAAGACAAATACCATATGATCTCACCTTTAACAGGAACCTAAACA
>JAPYXV010002265.1:0-13281 GCA_028533065.1 Trachops cirrhosus
GCTACCCCGGCTTTTTTTTTTTTTTTTGTCCATTTGCTTGGAAAATTTGTTTCTAGCCCTTCACTTTCAGTCTGTGTAGGTTTTTGCTCCTGAGTAATGTTTAAGTGCTTAATGCATTTTGAATTTATTCTTGTGAGTGGTGTAAGAAGGTGGTCTAGTTTCATTTTTCTGCATGTATCTGTCCAATTTTCCCAACACCATTTATTGAATAAACCCTCTTTAGTCTAATGTATGTGCTTACTTCCTCTGTGAAATATTAATTGGCTCTAAAGGTGTGGGTTTATTTCTGGACTCTGTCTTCTGTTCAATTGATTGATATGTCTGTTTTCTTCTCTAGTACCTCTCTGTTTTGATTACTATGGCCTTATAGTATAGTTTGGTATTAGGTAGCATGATTCCTCCTACTTTGATCTTCTCAGGATTGCTATTGCTATGTGGGCCTCATGGTTCCATATAAATTTTTGAAGTATTTCTCCTAGTTCTGTCAAATATGTCATTAGAATCTTGATAGGAATTGCATTAAATCTATAGATTGCTTTTGGTAGTATGAACATTTTAATGATGTTAACTCTTCCTATTCATAAATACAGTATGTGCATCCACTTATTTGTATCTTCTTCTATGTCCTTCTTCAGTGTGTTATAATTTTCCAAGTACAGGTCCCTTGTATCCTTGGTTATATTTATTCCTAGGTATTTTATTCTTTTTGGAGTAATTGTAAATGGGATTGTTTTTTTTTAAATTTCCCTCTATGTTAGTTCATTATTGGCATGTAAAAATGCAAATCATTTCTGGATATTAATTTTGTATCCTGCAACTTTGCTGAATTTATTTATCAGGTCTAGTACTTTTGTGGTGGAATCTTTGGAATTCTTTATGTATGGTATCATGTCATCTACAAATAAAGTTTTACTTCTTCCTTTCCAGTTTGGATGCCTTTCATTTCTTCTTATCTCTGATTGCTGTGACTAGGACTTCCAATATGTGTTGAATAAGAAAGGTGAAAGTGGCCATCCTTGTCTTGTTCCTGATCATAAGGGGAACAGTTGTAGATTTTGCCCATTGAGTAGGATGTTTACAGTGGGTTTGTCATATGTGGCCTTTATTATGTTTGCATATGTTCCCTCTATTCCCACTTTGCTGAGAGTTTTTTTTAATTATAAATGGTGCTGGACTTTATCAAATACTTTTTTTCTGCATCTATTGATATGATCACATGGTTTTTATTGTTCATTTTATTTATGTGGTGAATCACATTTATTGATTTCTGAATGTTGTACCAACTGCATTTCCAGAATAAATCCCACTTGATCATGGTGTATGGTCTTTTAAAAATATACTTTGTTGATTATGCTATTACAGTCGTCCCATTTTTTTCTCCCTTATACCCCTTTGCCCTGTACCTCCACTCATACCATCATTCCCCTAACTTAGTTCATGCCCATGGGTTGTACATGTAAGTTCTTTGGTTTCTCCATTTCCCATACTATTCTTAACCACTCCCTCCATCTATTTTGTACCTACCATTTATACTTCTTATTTCCTGCACCTTTACCCCCATTCTTGCCTCTCCCCCTCCCCATGATAACCCTCCATAGCATCTCTATTTCTGTGAATCTGTTCCTGCTCTAGTTTGCTTAGTTCATTTTTTTTTAAGGTTCAGTTGTTGATAGTTGTGAGTTTGTTGTCACTTTACCATTCCTGTTCCTATTTGATCTTTTTCTTAGATAAATCCCTTTAACATTTCACATAATAAGGGCTTGGTGATGATGAGCTCCTTTAACTTGACCTTATCTGAGAAGCACTTTATCTGTCCTTCCATTCTAAATGAAAGCTTTGCTGGATAGAATAATCTTGGACTTAGGTCCTTGCCTTTCCTGACTTGGAATACTTCTTTCCAGCCCCTCCTTGTCTGCAAGATCTCTTTTGAGAAATCAGCTCATAGTCTTATGAGAACTCCTTTGTAGGTAACCATCTCCCTTTTTCTTGCAGCTTTTAAGATTCTCTCTTTATTTTTAAACTTGGGTAATGTAATTATGATGTGCCTTGGTGTGTGTTTCCTTGGGTCCAACTTCTTTGGGACTCTTTGAACTTCCTGGACTTCATGGAAGTCTATTTTCTTTGCCATATTGGAGAAGTTTTCCTTCATTATGTTTTCAAATAAGTTTTTGATTTCTTGCTCTTTCTCTTCTTCTTCTGGCACCCCTATGATTCGGATGTTGGAATGTTTAAAGTTGTTCCAGAGGTTCCTAAGCAAGATATAACCAAAAACACTGAAATTGATAACAGGCTGACAGTGACCAGAGGGGAGAGGGGAGGGAATTTCAGGGGAAAAGGGGAAGGGTTTGCAGGAATAAGTATAAAGAACGCATGGACAATAACAAGGGGGGATAGGAACAGGAGAGAGGTAGGGAGGGAGGGCTGGGAGGTGGGCTGGGATGTGGGTAAAAGGCAGAAAACTGTACTTGAAGAACAATTAAAATTTTAAAATACAAAATACAAAAATAAAAATTTGTTGTTGTCCTTCTTTTGGTTGTGTGAGGAGGCAAAGTGTATCTACCTATGCTTCCATCTTCTCCGGAAGTCCTCCATGATTTTTTTCATGCATTGCTGTATTTGGTTGGCTAATATTTTGTTGAGGATTTTAACATCTATGTTTATCAAAGATATTGGCTTATGATTTTCTTTTTTATAGTGTCTTTATCTGGTTTTGGAATTAGGATAATTCTAGCCTCATAAAATGAGCTTGGGAGCCTTTCTTCCTCTTGAATTTTTTAAAATAATTTGAAGAGAAATGTCAGTTCTTCTCAGAATGATTGGTAAAATACATGTGTGAAGCCCAGTGCAGGGCTTTTGTTTGTTGGGAGGTTTTTTGTTTTGTTTTGTTTTTTTTGATCACTGCTTCAGTTTCACTAGGTGTAATCTGTCTAATCAGATTCTCTGATTCTTCCTGATTTAGTTCTGGAAGACTATACATTTCTAGGGGTTTATCTATTTCATCTCGGTTGTCCAGTCCAGTATTTCTTTGGTGTCAGTTGTTATTTCTCCTCTTTCATTTCTGATTTTACTTATTTGGGGCTTCTCTCTTTTATTTTTCTTGATAAGTCTGGTTAAAGGTTTGTTGATCTTGTTTATTTTTTCAAAGAACCAACTCTTGAATTCATTGAGCTTTTGTATTGGTTTTTAGAGTCTATTTTGTTTATTTCTTCTCTGATCTTTATTATTTCCTTCTACTCCTTTTGGGTATTTTTTCCCCAAGTTCTTTTAAATGTAAAGTTAGATTGCTTATTTGAACTTTCTATTGATTTTTGAGATAGACCTGTAACACTATGAATTTCCCTCTTAGGGTTGCTTTCCCATTGTCCCACAGATTTTCGATTGTTGTGTCCTCATTTTCATTTGTTTCAAGGTATCTTTTGATTTCTTCCTTGATCTCATTGTTGACCATTTGTTGTTTAATATCATGCTATTTAGCATCCATGTCTTTGAATTCTTTTCAGTGTTCTTCTTGTGATTGAATTTTAGTTTCATAGTATTGTGGTCAGAGAAGATGCTTGATATGATTTCAATCTTCTTAAACTTACTGAGACTTGTTTTGCACCCTAACTTGTGGTCTATCCTAGAAAACGTTCCATGTGCATTTGAAAAGTATGTGTATTCTGCTGCTTTGGGTGAAATGCTCTGAAGATATCAATTAAATCTATTTGATCTAGTGTATCATTTAAGGTCACTGTCTCCTTGTTGATTTTCTGCCTGGAAGATTTAGCCATTAAAGTCAATGCGATGTTAAAATCCCCAACTATGTGTCAATGTCTCCCTTTATGTCCATCAAGATTTGCTTTACGTATTTAGTTGCTCCTACATTGGGTGTGTAAATGTTTACTAGGGTTATATTCTCTTGTTGGATTGTCCCCTTTATTATTATGTAGTATCCTGCTTTGTCTCTTACTATAGCCTTGGTTTTAAAGTCTATTTTGTCAGATATGAGTATCGCTACACCAGCTTTTCTCTTCTTTCCATTATATAAAATATCTTTTCCCATCCTTTTACATTTAGTCTGTATGTATCTTTCAATCTGAGGTGGGTCTTTTGAAGGCAGCATATATATGGGTCTTGTTTTCTTATCCATTCAGCTACCCTATGCCTCTTGGTTGAAACATTTAAACCATTTAAGGTGATTATTGAAAGATATATATTTAGTGCCATTTTATTGTGGTTAGACTGTTTTCCTCTTTTTTTCTTTCTCTTTTCCTTCTTCTTCTTCTTAAAGCAAGCCCTTTAATATTTGTTGCAATACTGGTTCAGTTTTAACAAACTCCTTTAGCTTTTTCTTGTCTAGGAAGCTCCTTATTTCTCCTTCAATTTTAAATGATAGCCTTGCTGGGTAATGTAGCCTTGGTTATAAGTCCATGCTTTTCATCACCTTGAATATTTCATGCCCCTTCCTTCTGGTCTGAAATGTTTCTGTTGAGTAATCAGATGACAAGTCTAATTGGTGCTCCCTTGTATGTAACTGCTTGCTTTTCTCTTGTGGCTTTTAGATTCTCTTCTTGTCTTTAAGCCTTGTCATTTTAATTATGGTGTATCTCAGTGTAGGCCTCTTTGGGTTCAACTTCTTTGGGACTCTCAGAGCTTCCTGGACTTGTGTGTCTTTTTCCTTCACCAGATTAGGGAAGTTTTTGGTCATTATTTCTTCAAATAGGTTCTCAATGTTTTGTGCACTCTCTTCTCCTTCTGGTGTTCCCATGATGCGGATATTGTTATGCTTAATGTTGCCCAAAATGTTTCTTAAGTTCTCTTCATTTTTTTAAATTCTTTTTCTTTTTGCTGCTCTGCCTTAGTGTTTTTTTCTACCTTGTCTTCCAAATCACTTATCCAATCCTCTGCTTCATCTAGCCTACTGTTTATTCCTTCCAATGTATTATTTATTTCAGATTGCATTCTTTATTTCTGACTGGTCCTTTTTTATGGTTTCTATGTCTTTTTTCATGCTCTTGAGTATACTTATAATCATTAGTCTAAACTCTGTATCTGATAAATGGCTTGCCTGTGTTTTATCTAGTTCTTCTTCTGGAGAATTGTCTTGTTCTTTCATTTGGGGTCTGTTTGGGGTCTTGTCTTCCCATTTTGGCTGCTTCATTGTACTTGTTTGTATGTATTAGGTAGATCTCTAAGACTCTGGTGCACACCTAAACCATACCCTGCCTGTGACTGGCCCCAGGCAGCCTGTTTGGAGCTATCAAGGATCCACGGCATGTGACTCCCTCTACTAGGCCTGGGTGTGAGCAGAAAGAACCAGGTTGGGTGTCAAGCCTGGCTTTTACCAGCACCAGGCCCAAGGGTGGGTCAACTGAAACCTCAGAGCTCCCAGAAATTCAACTCTGCCTGCAGGTTTTCTGTAGGGTTCATCGATGAATGTCTTCCAGCTCTACCCCTCAGCAGCAGGGTTTAAGCACCACAGGGTGAAGCAGAGTAATTCCTGTGGGCAGGGATATTGCTTCCCCTTAGGCTGACACCACTTGGAGAAGAGCGCTTGGCCTGAGTAAGATGGCTTCTTCAGTATAGGAGTTGACTCAGCACAGGGATCCTAGAGGTTGTTCCTTTAGCTCTTTCCCCAGAGCCACCAGTCCCAGACTCTACTCAAGCATCTCTAATCCACTCTGCTTTCCCTGTGTTGGAGCCCAGCATAAGTGGCAGCCATGTTGTAGTGAAGAGGTTTCTTCTGTCTGTCTGTGGTTATATGGCTTCTCTCCAGCTAGTGTTCAGTTGGCTATTCAGGGTGATTCTTCTGTAATTTAGTTATAATTCCAGTTTGGTCCTGGGAAGAGGTTAATGTAGCTTCTACTTCTCTGTCATCTTGAGTTTCCCTGAGATATTGTTTTTCGATGCACAAAATATTTTAATTTTCATGAAGTCCAGTTTGTCTATTTTATCTTTTTTTACTCTGCCTTTGATGTTATATCCAAAAAGTCATTACCAAATCCAATGTTGTAGAGATTTTCCCTGATGTTTTCTTCTAAGAGTTTTCTAGTTTTAGTTATTACATTTATGTCTTTGATTCATTTTGAGTTAATTTCTGTATGTGGTGTTAAATAAGGATCCAACTTCATGCTTTTGCATATGGATATCATGCCACTATCTGTGACACTTTAGAAAGGGGTAGGGAGCCAGCTGTGAATATCTAAGGCCAAGATTTGTTCTGTCACTCTCCTTAGCATTCTCACCTATGAGCATCACCCTCCTCCCTCCCACCTAGATTCATCAACCTTGAGTTGGGACTGGTCAGGGATGATGAGCCAGGGGCACCAGTGGCCACACAGGCACCTCTTGGAGTGACTCTTCTGGGTTCCTTTGCAGCATCTGCTAATGTGCCACCCCCTGCTCCTTAAGCCAGCTGCATTCTCTTGTTCTTCCTCTTTCTCTTTCCCTTTCCTCCCCTCCCTTCCTTCCTGTTCCTCTCCCTTCTCCATCTCTCTGGATTCTCAGAGTATGGGTGGAGGCCATGGGGGTGTGGTTGGGGTCAGGAGTGTATACATTTACAAGTTGTTTGACATGAAGTTAATGAACCTCTACCAACTCAGTTTCCTCCTTATGGGGCTATTAACAAGACTAAAGGAGAGGAAACGTGCAAAGTGCTAACACCATGGTGGCCTGGCACATAATGCACAATGAATAAATAGGAACTATTACTATTAGTTTATTGTCTATTCAAACACTGATTTCTCACTACTGGTTTATTTGGTCCTCAACTTTTGCCTGTCTATCAGCCTGGGGAGGGCAGTGACCCTGCCTCATCTGCCCTGGTGCTATCTCCAGCTGCCCAGAGGGAGGCTGTCCTTGAGGCTGGCACAGACTCTCCTGGTCAGAGCCTGGGCCTGCGGGGACTCGCTCCTGTCACTCCAGCAGATGTCTCATCCTCACTCAGGTCTTACTGCAGCACCTGGCAGAACACAACTTCCTTCTTAGTCTCTGTCCCCACCTGCCTTCTCAACATTACTGGAAGCATCCCTCTGCCCAGGCTCAGGTTTCTAGCAAGGGACAGAGGACTCCTGGCCTGTGCAGCAACAACCCAGGTTTCAATGGGTCCCTGAACTTGGCCTGACTAGATGAAAGGTCAGTCCCTGTGGAGGCAGCATTCAAGCCTCTCTCTCAGCCTCTCACATAGGCCTAAACCTAGGGCCTTTAGCCTGGGCAGTCCTGAGGACCTGTGTCCTTGGCATGATGAATGAAGCTGCAGTGGTCTGAAATCTAGCCGAGAACTAGGCCGGCTCCAGAGAGCCCCTGGAGAGCTGCTGAGGGGTGGCCAGGTAGGACAAACAGCTGCCCAGACATCTGTGGAGGGCACAGCCACTGCCAACCCCAGGTTTGGCGGGAGGGGAGCTTGACAGGCCCTGATGTGTGCCTGTCCACCCCGCCAGGATTCCCTCTCCCTCACCTGAGCTTACCATGTCCCACAGGGCAAAGAATGTCTTTGCTATCAGCCCTGCTTTCCTCCTCTGCTGGGGAGAGAGGAGAGGTTCTAGAATGTGTTGAGTGTGCCTATGTACCCGGCACTGTGGCCCCTGTCCTCAGCTCCTTCTTTCATCTGCACCCTAATCTGTCCAGTAGGCATAATGAATTGTGTTACACAAAATAAGAGGCTCAGAGAGGGTAGGAAATGCCCACCACAGAGCTCTCGAAGAGTGCAGTGGGGCCGTGGCTCCAGCCTGGTCTTCAGGCTCTCCGGTGTTTTCCTGGGCCCATGACACTCACAATGCCACCCTTGTCTTCTTGCCCAAGTCTGGCTGTGCCCCTCCGCGCAGTGGAATGCTCCTCCATCAGCCCCGCTGCCCCGAGCTGCAGAGCAGAGCTGGTGAGACCTGGGGTGCCCTGAGCTGTGAGGGGCCCCCTGGAAGCTCAGCCCCTGGCAGGAAGCAGTTCAGGTTGTCGAATGACCACCCGCCCCCTGGAGTCAGGGGATGGTGGTGAGAGAGGTTTCTAACAGGAGTCCTCACTTGGCTTTAGGGATGTTCTGAAGTGGACTGTACCCAACAATGATTAGTTTTTTTAAAGAACTGATGAGTTTTGTGGAATGAACTGGCCCTATAAGGAAAGAGTTTCACATCCTTACTTGGTTGAAGGTGACAGACTGGGCAGGTAGGAGAGGAGAGATGGGAGACAGTGGTTCTCTGCCACCTCACTTGTGTCACTCTGCTTGATCTGCCCCTCCTGTGTGACACTCACCTGAAAAAGTGGTCAGCAGGGCCCCTCGGCACAGGCATCCTTGGGGGGGCCTTGGGCCTTGCCCACAGATGCACGTGCCGTGGGGCACTGAGGCATGGCTCCGCATGTGGCCTCAGACGTTGCATCCTATTGAGGTGCCCCACAGGCATTCATGTGTTGGAAGATAAGGTGCCTTCTTTAGGAGTGGCCCCAGCTATGGCCAGGAAAAGAGCTCTCAGGGGGAGGCCTCTCATAGGAGGAGCCTGGGACAGAGGAGCAGACTGGCTTCTCCTGCACCAGCACCTTCACTTCTGTCCTGGACCTGACTCATCAAAGAACCATCAGGGGACATGGTGAATTCAGGTTCCCAGACCCATCCCCGACCCCAAGGGCTGGCCGGCATTTTTTACAAGTCTCCCTACAAGAGTGGGAAATCTTGCTCTTTGCCATCTTATCCTTGCTCCCCAACCTTCTGGGGCAGATGCACTATTGCTCTCATTCCTACGCTGAGGACACTGCTCCCCAGGTAACTAAATTGCAATGTCCAGAGGCCACAACTGGCAAAATGTTATCACAGGCAACCAGGTCTGGCTGGTTCCCAAGTCTAGGCTGTCCTCAGGTCCCCAGGGTGCTGCAGTGCCCGGGAGAGGGGAAGGCATAATGGTGAGGGCTGGGCCACCCTGGGTCTGCCCCGCCCAGGGGTCTCAGGGATGACAGAGGCCATGGGCATGTACCGTGCACCGACTCGGGCCTCACACAGAACCACCTGTGACCTGCACCTCTGTTGTTTGCCGGTTATGTGACCTTGAACAAGTTTCTTAAGTTTATCTTCCTGCATCTTGGTCTATAAATCTATAAAATGGGGATAATACATCTCAAGTTTAGGGGAGAGGTGATCAGCACAGGCCCAGAGCCCAGCACAGGGCCAGCCAGAACAGGTCCCTAAGTGGTGGTGGCTATCATGCTAGGAATGGAAAACACTTCCCTTTTCCTGCCCTTTTCCTTCCTTCTGGCTTCACTTTCTTCCCTTTCACCCACTCCAGTTCCCTGCGTTGCCTGATTCCGAACTCTGGAGCAGAATGGCTCCTGCTCAGACCACAGCCCTTTCCCCAGCTACTCCTGCTCCCCTCTCTTGCTCCTCACCCCAGGGCCACCTGCTCAGTCCCACTCAGCAGCAGGGTTGAAGCAGCATTCAACAGAAACTGGCTACCCACCAAAGAATTCTAAGAGAACTTGCAAAGGAATTCCCTCTGTTCTGACAAATTTCCTTATTTCATGAGGGGAAACTATCACCTACTCTTATCCCAGCCCCATGGATGGGAGGTTCAACTTTGGCCCTTTGATGAGGTGAAAGTCAGAGTGAGGCATCCTCTGTGAGTGGCCCATACTCAGCCAGTGTGGCCAGCAGAGATCTGCCTGGCTTTCCAGGGGAAAAGACTGGGAACTGCATTTGCCCTTTGCGCTTTTCTTTGGCTTTTATTTTCCTCAGGGATCCTGCTGCTGCTGCAAGCTAGGTCCAAGGGTGAAGATGGGGGAGGAGAGGTGAAACAAACAGTTTCACTAAATTAGTGAAAAAGAAAACCGTTTCAGAAAGATGAGGGTCCAGAGATCTTTGTATTGACCTTGACCATGGGGGCAGAATGCCCTCTGTGATGAACAGACTTAGGGTTGGACATACCTGGGTTCAAGTCCCAGCTCTGTCAATTCCTTAGCTGAGTGAACTTAGGCAAACTATTTGATTTTTCTGAGCCTCAAAATACCTTACTCATAGGTTCATAATGATGCTTAAATGAGATACTGAAGTTCCTGGTGCACAGAAGTAAAACTGCTGCCATTCTTGGTTGGTAATCAAGATGTTACCACCCTCTTGATCTCCCTTCAAATATCTCCCAAATATCCTGTCACCCACATTAAGGACAGAAGGCCCATGTATTGGGGTTAAAACCATGATGCTGCTGTGCTCTAGTGGCAGGGTCTAGCAGCACATACCATCACAGTGAAGATGAGCATTTCAGATCCTTTGGAAAGTCTCTGAACAGTTACATTTGTATCAAAAAGCCATGATTTCTTCCTGGACTTAAGAATGCTGTATATCAAGGGGCTTCCGGCCAAGATGGAGGCATAGGTAGACGCACTGTGCCTCCTCGCACAACCAAGATAGGGACAATAGCAATATAGAAACAAAATAACAACCAGAACTGACAGAAAATTGAACTGTTTGGAAGTTGGACACCCAAGGAGTTAAAATTAGACACATTCATCCAGACCGGTAGGAGGGGCGGAGTTGGGCCTGGCAAGGGACACCGAATGGAGACCAGAGCAACCAGGGCAGCACGCAGGACTGCAGTGGGAGGACCCTGGGCACATAAGTGGCAGTGGCTGGTGGACCCCAGCTGGGGGTTGGTGACCAGTAGACCCAGCGAGGCAGCTATTGTGAAGCAAGGCACTGTGCGCAACCCAGGGTCCCAGCACTGGGAAATAGAGTTTTGGGGCACTAACTGAAAAGGAAGGTCCCACTGGGTGCACAGGTCCACCCACATGGGAATTGGTGCCAGAGGGGCCCAATTGGCTTGCAGAAAGCGGTGGAGGGGTCTGGGGTCCTACAGAGAGCAGAGCAAGCGCCATTGTTCCTTCTCGGACCCCACCCCCACATACAGCATCATAACCCAGTGACTGGGGTGCCCCGCCTTGGTGAACATCGAAGGCCCCACCCCTCACTATAGGTGCTCGACAAGACCAAAAAAAAAAAAAAAAAAAAACAGAAAGAGATGGCTCAAACAGGAGAAGAATTGAAAGCCCCAGAACCCATCCTTTTAAGGACCAAGAGATAGCCAACCTATCAGATGCACAGTTCAAAGCACTGGTGATCAGGATACTCACAGAATTGGTTGATTTTGGTCTCAAACTAGATGAAAAAATGAAGGCTATAATAAGTGAAATGAAGGAAACAATAGTGATGGAATGAAAGATGGGTCTCACATCAATGGCATGGACCAGAAGGAAGAAAAAAATATACAACCAGAAAAGAATGAAGAAATAAGAATTAAAAAAAGTGAAGAGAGGCTTAGAAACCTCCAGAACATCTTGAAACATTCCAACATCTGAATTATAGGGGTACCAGGAGGAGAAGAGGAAAAACAATGAGTGGAAAAGATATTTGAACAAATAATAAAGGAGAACTTCCCCAATCTGGCAAAGGAAATAGACTTCCAGGAAGTCCAGGAAGCTCAGAGAGTCCCAAAGAAGTTGGACCCAAGGAGGAACACACCAAGGCACATCAGAATTACATTAGCCAAGGTAAAATGAAGGAGAGAATCCTAGAAGCAGGAAGAGATAAAGAGACAGTAACCTATAAAGGAGTTCCCATCAGATTGTCTTCTGATTTCTCAAAAGAGACCTTACAGGCAAGAAGGGGCTGGAAAGAAGTATTCCAAGTCATCAAAGGCAAGGACCTACATCCCAGATTGCTCTATCCCGCAAAGCTTTCGTTTAGAATGGAAGGGCAGATAAAGTACTTCCCAGATAAGGTCAAGTTAAAGGAGTTCATGATCACCAAGCCTTTATTGTATGAAATGTTAAAGGGACTTATCTAAGAAAAAGAAGATAAAAAACATGTGCAGTAAAATGACAGCAAACTCACAATTATTAACAACCACACCTGAAACAAAAACAAAAACAAACTCAGCAAACAACTAGAACAGGAACAGAGTCACAGAAATGGAGATCACATGGAGGGTTAGCAATAGGGGAGTGAGAGGAGGAGAGAGGGGGGAAATGTACAGAGAATAAGTAGCATGGATGGTAGGTAGAAAATAGACAGGGGGAGGGCAAGAATAGTATGGGAAATGTAGAAGCTAAAGAACTTATGACACATGGACATGAACTAAAGGGGGGGAATGTGGATGGGAGAGGGTGTGCAGGGTGGAGAGGAGTGAAGTAGGGAAATGGGACAACTGTAATAGCATAATCAATAAGATTTATTTTTTAAAAAATTGAAAAAAGAAGAAAACAGTGATATTCCCGATAGCAGTAATATTAAATATTTGGCTGCCCTGATTAATGAGAGATAGCCAGGAGAAGGGGGTGGCTAGAATAACAGTAAGAGGTCCTGTCCACTTGGGCTGGAGTGGCCCAGGTCGGAGTTCTTTGAGTAATACCTGGTCTCCAGGCTGCAGGAGAGTGGCCGGGCCTGTCTCCTGGCACCCTGTACTGGAGGAAGAACTCTGTCAGTGTGCTCTCGTAGGAGATGCCGGAGGAGGGAGATGGGGCAGGCAGGAAGCCAGAGGAGGAGTATGTACTGGCAGGTTATTGTTAATTAGGAAAGGACGGCCGTACAGTAGTTCGAAATGGCTAAGTCCTTTGGTTCCCGTGGGGCCACCCGTATTCGAGTGAGGGCCAGAGGGAGCAGAGAGGGCCAGGAGTTTCTAGTTTCTAGGGTAAGCTTAGTCAGGTGGGTTTTCAGAATGCCGTTAGCCCGCTCCACTTTACGGAGGACTGGGGATGATAAGGAATGTGCAGCTTCCAGGCGATGACGAGAGAGGTGGAGATGAAGCCCGGGCTGTTGTCCGACCGGATAGAGGAGGGCAGTCCAAATCACAGGATACTGTAGTTGGGGAGGAAGTTGGCTACCATATTCGCTGTTTCTTTTGCCGTGGGATAGGCCTCAATCCAACCTGAAAACGTGTCAACAAAAGTTAAGAGGTAGTGGAATTTTTTATGGGGAGGCATGTGCGTGAAGTCGACCTGCCAATCTTTCCCCAGGAGGTGTCCTCATAGTTGATGGCCTGGGACCTGGGGCTTCATTCCTCCCTGAGTGGACGTCTGGGAGCAGACAGCACATTTGGAGTGGACTTCCTTGATAGTTTGGAAAAGAGTACGATGGGTAAACAAGGGGTCTAAAAACTTTAGCAGAGCTTTCGGACCAATGTATAATGATTGGTGAATTTCAGAGAGAAGTGCGGTGGCCTGCTCCTGGGGCAGGGCTATCTTCCCTTTGAGGAAAACCCACCCCTCATTTCCTGGGTGTCCACCTTGCCGGAGAAGGGTGGAGTATTCTTGGGGGGAGTAAGTTGGGCAAAT
>JAPYXV010002266.1:0-13281 GCA_028533065.1 Trachops cirrhosus
ACAGCAAACTCACAATTATTAACAACCACACCTGAAACAAAAACAAGAAGAAACTAAGCAAACAACTAGAACAGGAACAGAACCACAGAAATGGAGATCACATGGAGGGTTAGCAACAAGGGAGTGGGAGGAGGAGAGAGGAGAGGAAAAATATGAAGAATAAGTAGCATAGATGGTAGGTAGAAAATAGACAGGGGGAGGGCTAGAATAGGAGGGGAAATGTAGAAGCTAAAGGACTTTTGACACATGGACATAATATGGGTGGGAGAAGGTGTTCATGGTGGAGGGGAATGAAGGGGGGATAATAGGACAACTGTAATAACATAATCAATAAAAAATATTAAAAAAACAAAACAAAAAACTTTGGCTTTCCACTGAACACACTGAGGAACCACCAAAGGCTCTAGCACGGAGGCTGATGGGAACAATTTGGATTTAAAAACAATGAGTGACAGAGCACAGGATGGAGGATCAACTGGTGGTGTCTGAGGTCAGGAGGGCCATTAACTGAAGCCTTCAGAAGTAATCTGGTCGATAAACTAGGAGAACCTCAAAACAGGGCAGGAATATCCACAGGAGACTGATAAGAGAATTTACAGGGTCATAACTGCAGGCTTAACAATGAGATGCCAGAGGTAAGGAAGGCGTAGATGTCTGAGAGATTTATTCCAAGGCCATAAGCAGGAGGATGACTGCTTTTGGACATAGCATAGGGAAGGTTATAAACTGAACATGAAAAATGTACATGTTGTACCTATACAGAGCAAGGGGGTGGGGTGGAGGGTGGGAGAAGGGGCAGAATGGCAGAGAGGTAATGACAGAGCAGCTGCCACAGAAGTCAGGCAGTAAGCCAAAGAAAGGAAGAACACAGGTGAAAAGTGACAAAAGCAACAATGAGCAAGCCAGGCGGGAGACATCTGACAACACACAGGAGGCATGAGTAGCGGGGCAGTGATGAGGAGAAAACGGGTCATGCCACCAAGGGAGGGTGGAGTAGAAAGAGCACACTGAATACTTGAGAGAGAGAGAAAATAGCTTTAAAAATTGCTGAATGCTTCTGAAGAAGTCCTAGAACAGAAAAACTTTCATTACAGGTCTTTTTCTTGAGAAAGACATTGTGATAGGTCCAAAGTAAAGGGACGAGGACCACCTAATATTAGTAGGAGTCCGGGACCCTGAAGAACAGCTTGCTTCCACAGATGAAACAGGACCAGTGAGGCTGTAAAACTGATTGTTAAATTCTACTGCCTTGAACTTTAACCTAAAGGAAGATTCAGTTTAGGGCCTAGAGACTGGAGCCTGAAGGCAAGAAGGTCAATCGGATTACTTCAATAAACAAACATACAAAATTGGTATAAACTTATATTGCAAACTAGTTAAGACAAGGAATAATATGAAAAAGTGTTCATTCTGCTTAAAGTACACCTTGGAATAAACTATCAAATATATGAAGCCAAAGAACAATACAGTTTATATGCATTAAAACAAAAAAATAAAAACAAACTAGGGATAATTCTGAAAAGGAATAAAATGGGCCCTGGCTGGTGTGGCTCAGTAGATTGAGCACTGGCCTGTGAACCAAAGGGTCGCTGGTTCAATTCCCAGTCAGGGCACATGCCTGGGTTGTAGGCCAGGTCCCCAGTAGGGGGTATGTGAGAGACAACCACACATTGATGTTTTTCTCCCTCTCTTCCCCTCCCTAAAAATAAATAAATAAAATCTTTTTTTTTTAAAGAATGAAATGGGAGATATTCATTTACCCAATGTTAAGGCTTAGTATACATCTATCCTAATTAAGACAGTGTGGTATTAGCAAAGGGATAAACATACAGATCTATGGAATAAAGCAGAGAACCAGAAACAAATCCACACAAATATGCCCAAATAATTTTTGACAAAGGTGCAAAAGCAATTCAAATGGAGAAAGGACAGCTTTGCAACAAATAGCGCTGGAAAACTGGGTATTCACATGTGAAAGAATGAAGTTGCACTCCTACCTTATAACACATACAAAATTTACCTCAAAATGGATCAAAGACCCAAACATAAGAAATAACACTATAAAACTTTTACAAGAAAATATAGGGGAAAAGCTTCATGACACTGGATTTGGCAATGATTTTTTAAAATGTAGATACCAAAAACACAGTCAACAACAACAAAATAGATGTTGTAGTTCATTAAAATAAAAAACTTCTATTATCAAAAGACACTATCAACAAAATGAAAAGGAAACCCACAGATGGGAGAAAATATGCTGAAATTACCTATCTGATAAAGAATTGAGCTAGACCAAAGACGTCTGTCAGTCTACCCCAGGGAAAGAAGGGACTGGTTGAGAGGTAGACCCACCTAAAGCACACAGAAGTCTGGAAAACTGGTCATTCTGAGAAAGCATCTGGTCTTTCCCAGGCCCAAGCTAATATTATCTCAGGGGAACAAAGAAGCTCTGGCTTTCTTGTCCATGACCTGCACTCACGCGGTGCACTCGTCTGTTCTCTCCATGGGCCATGTGGCCGTAGCAGCCGTGTGGCCCATGGCCTCCAGGAGGAGTCTCACTCTCTCTTCTCTTGCCCACCTGAGGATGCTCTAACCTGTGCGTTCATGCACTCTCTTGCCTGGGAGCATGTGACTATGTGGCCCCAACAGCCGCATGGACCATGGCTTTGTGGGCTCCACACGCAGGCTCTAGGAAGGAGCCTGAGTTGGGCAGCAACCAGAAACAAGCTAAGCTACCTGGATGGGAACTAAGACCTCTCAGCAGCTGCCTGTGGACTCTAAAGAACTGTACTTTAAAATGGAGCACAAACTCTGGACACTGGTTTTTATCTTGGCCTTGCCGAGGATGGGTGAACTTTTTCCATGGCTGAAAAAGGAGACGGGCTTTGAGATGAGAGTGTGGCATTTCTCCCAGGTCACATAGCACCTAAATAAAACTTCTTTCCTTTGCACCAGCATTTGCCTCATGAATTTGGCTTTTGTGGCAACAGGCAGACGAACCCCTGTTGTTTGGCTTACAGGAGCAAGAAAACTTTGGCAGGTGACAGGTATGTTCACACTTCCCTGATTGTGGTAATAGTTTCATTGCTGTACACATATGTGGAAGCAATAAATTTACACTTGAGAAGGCATAAGTATTATGAATAAAAAATGGACATAACTACAGACACAGTAGATAAAAATGGAGACTATTATCAACAACGATAACGAAATAATTTTGAAAACTTAAAACTATCTCAGAAATAAAAACCCTGAATATTCTTGTAACTATTAAAGAAGTTGACCTGAAGTTTAAAATTATGCCACAAAGAAAATAATGAGCCCAGATGATGAGGGGCGGAAAAAGGGAATAATTCCCAACTCATCCTAAGAGGTGAGTAAAATCTGGCACTAAAATTAGTAAAAAAAAATTACAAGTAGCTCAGTTAGTTAGAGCATCATCTCAAAACACCAAAGTTGCAGGATGGATCCCCAGTCAGGGCACATACAAGAATCAACCAATGAATGCATAAATAAGTGGAACAATAAATTGATGTTTCTCTCTTTCTTCCTCTCTCTCTTCCATCCTCTCTAAAATCAATAAATTTAAAAAAAATTACAAGAAAGGAAATTACAGTTCCACTTCCACTCAATAATATAGATTAAAAATCCTAAACAAAATATTAACAAACTGAATCTCGTATATAAAAAAGATAACCCAAGATCAATCTGAGTTTATCCAAGGTGTACAAGAATGTTTTAATATAAAATCTCTAAGTACAATTTACCTATATTTTCAAAAAAGATCATATAATCATTTCAATTGATGTAGAAAAGCAATGGATAAAAACACATAGATTCACAATTTTTTTTAAACCCTCTTAATTAGGAACAGAAAACTTCCTAGCTGTGATAAAAGTTACTATTTTAAAACAACAATAATCCTAACACAACTACGCTCTTCAACAGGGAAACACTGAAAACATTCCCTTTAAAATCAAGAATACAACAAGGTGACCCACTATCACTTGGAGGTCCTCCCCTTTGCAATAAGAAAAAAAATAATTACAAAAATATATAGGATAATATTTGCAGGAAACATGAACATTTACACAGAAAATCCACAAGAACTTACAAATTATTAAAAATAACAAAGGGGGCCCTGGCTGGTGTAGCTTAGTGGATTAAGTGCGGGCCTGTGAACCAAGAGATCACGGTTCAATTCCCAGTCAGGGCACATGCCTGGGTTGCAGGCCAGTTCCCAGCAGGCAATACACAGGAAGCAACCATACATTGATATTTCTCTCCCTCTCTCCTTTCCTTCTCCTCTAAAGATAAATAAATAAAAATAAAAAGCTTTAAAAAAATAAATAAATAAATAACAAAGGGGGGTTAATAAGAAAGGTTTTCAAAGTGACTACATGCAGAGTTTTTATATCCTAGCAAAAACAGCCACTAATTTGAACTCAAGAAAGGGTTTGTTTGTTAGGTTGAACAAGAACAAATCATGTTTAACTGCTGATGATTTCCTGTAAAGTATGCAGAAAAGACAAAGGCTAAAAAAGAGGAGGAGACTGAGATAAAGTTTTAAGAAGTGATAAGTAAGACTTATAATGCTGCTACAGAAAAGGACAGGAAATGCTGATACTGGGCAGTCCTGGGGGCCCAGGTAAAATAAGAACTATTTTTCAAGAATTATTTTCTAGAAAAAAGCTCTAAGCAGTAATGGTTTAGAGAACATACAGAATTAAGGTTGTGCTGGGTGAAGGTAACAGAACTCCAAGAAACAGGACTGAGTACTGGCAAGAGAATTAGCTGAATTGCTGAACCAAAGTCTTGATAGGAATAAAAGGCAGATATTAAAGTTCATTAAAGGAAATAAAGTACTTAAGTGACTGAAAACTCAGAAGACATTAGGGAATGTTTTAGAGTGGGAACTACAGAATAGGTAGGTAAACTGGAAGGCCTTAAGAGATTAATTTCACCAGAATTGTTTGGAAACTATTTTAACTGATAGGTCTAGTCCTTGGAAAAAAGTCAATATAGATGGTTAACTCTATACAATTATAGTTTCCTTGAAATATATGTATCTCAATGCCTATAAAATGAAAAAGCCTTTATTACCCGAGATTACGCCACAAGCAGTTTGTTTAATATCCATTCAAAATTCTATGTTTACTTTCCTCCTCTACTCCTGCAGGCATAGCAAACTATTTCAGTGTTATCTTCTTTCAAAAAGTTAATCACGAGTATGTGGTTATTTGAAGAACCTGTTAACCTCCTATCCAATTGATTAGACAGTAATTATCTAGGGGCAAATTTTATATACAAGCAACTTTAATATACACATAAACACAAACTCTGGCCTAATTGCTTGGCAAAAATTAGACTGTGAGTTATTTTATCTATTAGATACTGATGGATACTAACTTTGATGACTATGACACTAATCAACACTGAAATCTCTTGTCTAGAAGGAGGGCTGTTCATATATTCAGTGTCTGCAAAGAGTTCCCGCTGAGCTAAACACAGTGCAGTGTGTACTCTACGAAAGAGTCCATGAAACATGCTTTGCAGGGGGAGGGTAGTTTAATTCTTTCACAATGCCTGTGGAGAGTCTGGCAGCGATGAAAGCCTAGAAAACTCATGAAAGGGCCTTTTATAATCAGGGTGAATGTGGAGCACAAAAGCAAAGTCAGATGACCTACTTAAAGCTTTGCTTTTACTGATGAGAATTAATTCTCATTCCAGATTAGTCGCTTTCTAGAAAAAGAAAACCTTACATAATGGCTGGAAAATTAAGATACAGGGAGTATAACTCTACTAAGTTCTAATTTTTCCCTCCCAAATATCAGCTCAAGACCTAGGATCTATGACCACTGACAGAATACTCGTATGTTTCTTAAGGCTCTGAAAGGTATGCTCTTGTTTACCTCATTATAACAATGCGTTCTTTGACTGCTGGGCTATGAAGAAATTTAAATTCTATAATCCACTGATCAGGTCAGAAATCTGGGCCAGTAATATTGTAAGAGGAAATCACTTCTTAATCTCTTTCTGGACCTTATACAGAGAAATGGATGATAAACCTGTCTTGAAAGGTAAGGACACACTCAGCAATCAGAAGGAATGCAAGAATATGAATGAATATCAAGACCATTATGGTAAATGCAAGAAGCCAGACACAACAGCATATGCCATATGACTGCATTCGTTTTTTATTTATTATAAAAAGTTTCAATATAATTTAAGTGTTTATTGAAATTACCACTTATGTCTAATGAATATGCAGCAAAAACAACATATTGCTCTGGCTGGATAGCTCAGCTGGTTAGAGTATCATCTCAACAGGCCAAGGTAGCGGGTTCAAGGGTTCAATCCCTGGTCAAAGCACATACAAGAATCAACCAATGAAAACAACAAATCAGTATTTCTCTCTCTCTCCACCCCTTCTTTTCTCTCTCAAACAAATAAAATTTAAAAAATTTTAAAGTGTTTTAACTTCGGAAAAATAAATCTTCAGGCCCAGATGCCTTCACTGGTAAATCCCATGAAATATTTAAAAAGGAAATAACACCAATTCTATACAATCTCTTCCAAAAATATAGAAGAGGAAGTACTACTTCCCAACTCTCATTTTTACACCAGCATTATCCTGAAAACAAAACCAGACAATAAACCAAAAGAAAATTACCTAATTTCCCTCATGAACATAGAAATAAAAATCCTTGATCGGATATTACCAAATCAAGTGCAGCAACATATAAAAAGAATAATACACCATGATAAAGTAGGGTTTATTCTAGGAATGCAAGGCTGATTTAATTTTTTTTTAATCCATGTGAATTATAGATTGAAAAAACCCACATGAGCCTATGAACTGATGTACATTTGACACAACCCAACACCCACTCATGAGAAAAACTCTCAGAAAAGTTAGAATAAAAGGAATCTTCCTCTAACTGATAAAGGCACCTTAAAAATAAAGCACACAAAACCCCTAAAGTCTGATTACTTCCCCCCTAAAATAATAATCAAGGCCAGGATGTCCAATCCTGGAGTGGATGTCTCATCACTCTTATTCAACACAGTACTGTAAGTCTTACCCAGGGCAATAAGGAAACAAAATAAAATTAAAATATCCATAGATTAGAAAATAAGAACTAAAACTGTCCATACTTACAGAGGACATGATAATCTACATAGAAAATCCCAAGTAATCTACAAAAAAACAACAGCAACAACAAAACTCCTGGAATTAGTACGTTTAGCAATGTCACAAGACATAAGGACAACACAGAAAAAATCACTGATGTTTCTATATACTAGTAAAGACTAACTGAAAAACAAACTTAAAAACATATTTACAATCACTCCCCAAAAGAGAAAATACATAGGTGTAAATCTAACAAAACATGTTAGGATCTATATGCTCAAAACTACAAAACACTGATGAAATAGTAATCAAGTTAGACCTAAATAAATGAAAAGACATATAGTGTTCATGTTTTGGATTCATTACCAGGATAAGAGCCACCATCTTAAAGGATAATAACTATAATGTTTTTAATTACAAAAAATAAGCTGTTCTTACAGTTTGGAAATAAAATGGAATGGGAGAGAATTGGATTTTAGCTTTATTTTGTGAGGACACTTACTTGAGGGACAGAGCCTCCTCATAGCTCTGGTTTTATTTCTCTTACCTTAGTTATTTGAACTGCATCATCCATCCCCACTCACTGGAATTCCATAAATACTTCTTTTTTTTAGTTTTGCCACCTGCCAACTAAAGGAAAAAAACCTTTAGAAAGGTGAAACAACCCTATTTAAACCTGTGGATTTGTTTCCAGGGAGAGGAATTCACTCTAAGGAGATGTTTCATAAAGCTGTGTTTAACATTCCAGGAGCCACAGAACAAATCTCCATTTAAATTAAATAGTTTTTAGATCACTAAAGAGCTCAAGAGAACTGGGTGTGTTGAGAAATTAGATCTTTCCAGTGCAGGCAAGATGGAGTACTCCTCCCTTCTCCCAAACTTGGACTACCGTATTTTGCTGTGTATAATGTGCATTTTGCCCAAATTTTTGAAGGAAAAATAATGATGTGTGTTACATATGTGCAGTACCTAAAATACCTTCTTTCTGTTCTTGTGTTTTGTAATTATTTGTACATAAAATTTCTTGTACCATAATATGTTAAAAAACAAATGCTAAAATTCTTTTATCGTACAAAAAACAAGTACCTAAATATAAATAAATAAATAATTGAATTAAAAAATTAAAGCAAAAAATTTTTTTCTGAAAGTTTGGGCAAAAAACGTGGGTGTGCATTATAGCCAGCAAAATAAGGTATTCCACTGCAAGGTTTTTTTTGGACCATTAGGCCCCTGAAGCTAGTTTTAATTGTCTTACAAATCACAGGACAGCCCTTGCATAACAAAGAATTATCCTCAAATGCCAAGGTTGAAATCTCTAAGACCCACCTTCAGGTTCAAGCTCTGTAAGTCATTAAGCTAAGTGACAGGCCAAATGTATTATTAACCTCTTTAAGCCTCAGTTCTTTCTCTTGGAAAAAGAATAGAGCCTGAATTAAAAGTTCTCTTGCATTCTAATTCTTACAGTACCAAAATAATAAAATTATATTGAAATAATACCTAACCTTTAAGTATACACAATGGGCCAGACATACTGTTTTATGTGTTCTATCTCATTTAACCCTCAAAATAGCCCTATAAGGAAGACGTTGTCATTCTCTTCATTATTTGAATGAATAACCTGATACAAGAAGACTTGTTTAGGGTCACAAAGTGGTCAACAGCAGAGCCAGGACCTGAACCTGGACAATCTGATTCTACAGCCCTCATTCTTATCATTATCTTCCCTATCTTTCTGGACCTGTGGACAGCGGATTAAGAACCACATCCCTAAATTCACAGCCCACTAAACATCATAAGAGACTTTGGGTCAGAAAAGGGAGAAAAGACATATTTTTCAAGTACAAATGAGCTAAGATTAGGAAAACAAGGTCCAATGCTGTTAAAGATCTAATGCCACAGGTCGCTCATACTCTGCACTGACACTGTAGAAGACAATCTCTTTCAACAGAGAGGGTCTTCTGAATGTTCACACACTTGAATTTATTTTACTTCTGGGAATCTAGTCAAGAAAAATAATCCTAAATACAATAAAAAACTTCATACAAACACATTTATTGACTGCCCAATGACTGGGCCATGTAGTGGTTCTGTCCAGTAAGGTACTCCCCCATTGGGCATTCTGGGCTGGCAGAGACTGTCAGGTGTGCACTGCAGTCTGGTGGCTTCCCATACCCAATTCTACCCTTCTCCTTTTTTCTCACAGTCATTACTCCCCGATGCCAACTAAAGAAGTTGAAAGAAAACAAAGCAAGGAAATCTCTAGGACTGGATAAAAAGTAAAATGGAGAGATACGTACTTTTTTCACATTGGTGGGTACAGGATACTTAACATTTAACATTTACAGTAAATAAGAGATGATATGCAGGCAACAAGACAATCAGAAGTTTCATGGTCTTGTGCCAGTAAAGGTAAGTTATACTGGATGCATAAGAAAAATGAACAGGACTCACTTAATGCAAAAGACTGACCTTTGTTAAGGAAGCTACAGGGCTGGGACACGACTATGCACTATGACCCTCCCAGTTAGGAATCTATGATTAGACCATCCTGTGTGGTTCCTTTCATTCACTGAGCTTGTAAGGCCTGCCAGGTGCCCCACCCCCACCCCCTGCGCCAAACTTGCCAGGTCTGTAGTCCCTTTACACTCACACCAATAAGCCCCTTGCTCTCCCACTCCATTTCGGTCTGCTTTCAGAGAACCCAACTGGCACATATATTAAGGGTATTTACACTGATGAAGCAACAAAAACCACAGGAGGGAAAAAAGACTTCCAGTAAATAAACCAAAATGTTAACAATGTTGGGGCCCCTGTACTATCCAAGTATTCCTGAACTAATTACTTATACATAATAAAAAATATTCAAGGAAGACTTTGCGCTAAATTTTGCTCCTAAAGAAATATTCTTATGGCAGGAAAAACTGTTATATTTTGTATACAATGTGCCTAAATTCACCAAGGGGTAACTCATAACCAAACTGCTAGAGTTCTTAAAAAAAAAAAAAAAGCACATGTCCAAGTACTAAGAACTAAAAGACCAGGTAGTGGACTTTACAGACATTTCATAAGCTCAGCTTCCTCATCTGTTTAATCAAAAGTTGCACTAATTTAAACTCAAGTCTTTTAGAGGAGACTATGGAGGTAGTTTAGTTCACCCTCCTGTTCTCACACATGAGACCAATGCCCCAGAAAGGATGACAGTAACTGGGTGAGCAAAGAACAATCATTGGCCTTATTTCTCAATACTTGGGTCCATTTCTCTTTCCAGCTGTACTAGCAATGCATCTACATGTAGATAGCACATTAAATACACAATTTCAATAAGGCAAAGGCTGATGGCAAGACACAAGCCCAGGTATATCTTATTCTGAAATCTATGCTCTCATCCTCTGGTTGAATAGGGCCTATAAACAACGTACATCAATAGCCACATGAGGAAAAGAGCTTCCTTCAAGAAGGAAATGTATGGAAAGTTTCAAAGACCTGATTTAAATTTATCATAATTGTCACACAATTACAAAACTCGTAAGTATGATGCAATGTACACAGCCAGTGAGACTTTCTAATCATGCCTGACGGAAAGAGTAAAATAAACTGGAAAGGCCAATTCCTTGATATAGCAGAAACTCCTATGCCAAAGATGGGAAACAAAACCTCGTGGCAAATTAGAGACACCGCCGTGGTTCCATTTCCTACTGTTAAGAGTCATTGCCAGGAAGTCCCATGTTTACTATAGCAACAACTGGACTTGCTACTACTCACCCAGTTTCTGCCTTTTTGCTTCCTCAGGAAGCAGACTTGAAAATCAGGCTCCTGATCCCCTTTTTTAAAAGGAGCTGCCATTTAAAAATAGAAATTAATAAATGCATATATTAAAAATGTGACACTTTGACTGACACCCAAGATTTCTGTAAATTAAACTGAATCTTTAAAGCACACAGTCATATTATCCTTTTTATCTTGCAATACAGCATTCTATAGAATCTACTAAAACTCTCGAATACTGGATAAATGGTAACATACTTTAAAAAGCTTAGCTAAGTTCTCAAGAAAGCAGAGAAAGCTGCCAGAGTTGGAAATAAAGTGAACCAAAGGCCAGAGCTAGAAGTAGGTACTGACCTTTGTATTATCCCCAGAAGCATTTGTAATAAGACATTTCAGCAACCAACAGGAGTGGAGGAAAGGAGAGAGAATGCAGAAGAAAAGTAGAAAAGGCTCCAGAGCAAGGTGGGGGAGTTGGATTTAAGAGCTCTTATGAAGTTGTAGCCCTCAGAGGCCTATGCTCTCAATGGAAATAAACAAGGAAAAAATCCACCTGCATGAACAAGAAGACCAGAAAGCTTGTCTGACTGTTTAATCTATGGTAAGGGGAGAACAGGGCTCCCCATGAGACTTTGAAAACATAGACATATGCTTCCTAGGGATTTGAGGTCTAAATTTACTTACTCTATCTTATGATTTAGGAGCCTCGCCAACATGAGAAATTAACAAAACTGGCCCATACCAGGGATACCCCTAGATATCTCCAGTAGATAAAAAATGAAATCACTGGGGAAAGACAAACTCTCAACATAAAATGCACAGGATACAGAAAACAGAACAGTCTCATAAAAACTATAAAATCAAAACCATACGGCAGGCATAAAACACTCAGTAATTAATAAACTGGAAAATGTATCAGAAAAATTTATTCAAAATCCTACACAAAAAAATAAACATTTCCTGATCCAGAAAAATAACTACAGAACTAAAAGATATAAAGTTGATTGTAAAATTTACAGAGAAATACAAAGGACTTAGAATATCCAAAACAATTTTAATAAAGAAAAAGAAAGTTGGAAGACTATCTGACAGTGAACAAGACAGTATGCTATGGGTGTAAGAATGGACATATAAGCCAAGAGAATAAACTGTAAAGTACAGAAATACAACCACACACACAGATAGTCAACTGATTTTCTACAAAAATGCCAAGGCAATTCAATGGGAACATAATAGGCAATTGGATAGTGTTAAAACAACTGGATACCTATATGCAAAAAAATGAACTTTGACCTTTAGCCTAATGCATATACAAACATTAACTTGAAAAGATTTTAGATCAAATGTGAAAGCTAAAAGCATAAGAACACATAAAAGAGAAAATTTTACAATCTTCATGCATTGTATTAATTTTATATTAGTCCACAACAAATTATCATAGAGTTAGAGGTCAGAGTCCAGACACAGGGTGGCTGAATTTTCTGCTCAGGGTCTCAAGAAGATAAACTCAAGGTATCTGGCTCCTAGAACTATGTTCTTATCTATCCAGCACTCAGGATCCTCTTCTCAGTTCACGTGGTTGTGGCAGAATTCGCTTCCTTGCAGCTGTAAGAGTTAAAGGTCCCTGTTTCTTTGCAACTGCCCACCCACCAGCCATGCTCAGTTGCTGAAGCCATCTACAATACTTGCCATATGGCCTTCATCATCAAAGTGAACAACAACAACAACAGCTTCCGGCCAAGATGGAGGCATAGGTAGATGCACTGTGCCTCCTCACACAACCAAGATAGGGACAACAACGATATAGAAACAAAATAACAACCAGAACTGACAGAAAATTGAAGTGTATGGAAGTCAGACACCCAAGGATTTAAAAATAGACACGTTCATCCAGACAAGTAGGAGGGGCAAAGTCAGGCCTGGCGAGGGACTCAGAGCAGAGAGCTGAGCAACCCGGGCGGCGCGCAAGTCCGCAGCAGGCAGACCCTGGGCACACAAGCGGCGGTGGCTGGCAGGCCAGGCTGGGGGGTGGTGACCAGCAGACCCAGCGAGGCGGCCATTGTGAAGCAAGACACTGCGCGCAACTCAGGGTCCCAGCACTGGGAAATAGAGCTTTGGGGCACTGACTGAAAAGGAAGGTCCTGCGGGGTGCACAGGCCCACCCACACCGGAATTGGTGCCAGAGGGACCCAGTTAGCTTGTGGAAAGCGGGGGAAGGGTCTGAGGTCCTACAGAGAGCACAGCAAGCGCCAATGTTCCTTCTCAGACCCCACCCCCACATACAGCATCACAACCCAGCAACTGGGGTGCCCAGCCCTGGTGAACACCTAAGGCCCCGCCCCTCACTACAGGAGCTCGACAAGACCAAAAAAAAAAAAAAAAAA